>DWGJ01003848.1:0-12619 GCA_018246895.1 Aspitha aspitha aspitha | reverse complement strand
TCCGGTCACCATAATACAGACATTAAATTGCCTAATTTGGGATCAGACAGCCGTGTGTGGAATTGTCCCCAGTTATTTATTATTATTATAGGTACGCACGGTGACGGTGTGCGGCGGCGGCATCTGGTGCAGTTGGTGCTGCGGCGGGCCGTACTGCGGCGCGGGCGCGGGCTGCATGTGGTGCGGCGGGCCGCGCGGGCCCCACTCGGGCCCGGCGCGCGGCCCGGCGCGCTGCATCTGCGGCGGGCCCTGGAACTGATGTCCCCCCACAATTGCAAATCTCAACATACCAATGCATATTTAACTATGTGAAGTCATTTTAATTCCAATATGGCGGATCATGCAAGATTGTGGACTTGTTATTTTTTCGGCACTACCGAAGTATGGGTATCGAATGAAAGGACTTTATAAGGAGAATACGAAAACTAATACAAAGCTATATAGTTATAAAAGCTTGTATTTAAAAAGTTTTTTTTAACATGAATTTACTTTGATCTTCTAAATGAGTCTAATTTGATTAAGTCTTTATTATAAACTACTAACATAGATATGTTATCTTTATTTACAACTGAAACAAATTGAGTATGCTCTTACAAAAAAATGAATATTGAGCGTTTGTTTGGTTATCGAATTATCTGATCGCTAAATAAAATAATACTATACCTGCATTGGCGGTCTATGGCCTGGCGGTGGTCCTTGATGGCCCGGCGGAGGTCCCTGATGAGGTATATGATGCGGTGGCGGTCCCTGATGCTGAGCTAAATGATGAGGCGGGGGACCGTGTCCGTGCGGGCCCGGCGGCGGCCCGCGGAGCTGATGATGCGCGGGACCGGGCATCATCATGCGCGGACCGTTCGGGCCCGGTCCGTTTGGTCCCGGCCCGCCAAAGAAATCTAAACAATTCGTATTTTTTTATCTGTATCTATACCGTAATTGTCTTATTTAAGAAACCCAAAGTGTAACTCAAGCATTCAGATCAGACAACAAATTAACATCACCATTAACCTCAAACTTTAATATGTTAATGTGATGTATTCAACTCTTTAGTTTCAATTTTGAAAACAGTTACTCTTAACATTCCTAATATTACTGTTCAATTCTCATATGGATATAATTTTAATGTCACTTAGTACAAAGGAATTTAATAACACTGCCAGTCGCGATACTATTCAAAGTCGGTTGTAGATTGTGTGTGCCGTTAACTCATTTTCTGTTCTCTTCATGTAATTGTAGGATACAAGGTTTAGAAAGAAAACTACTTAAATGAACCGAATCGAAACTTAACTGTAGTAACGCCACGGCCGTGCCGCTAATGATTTGTTAATCGGGGTTTTAATGATAACAATTTAAAATAATCATTAGTTAATACACTTTTTCTCTTTCGCTATCCTCACATTACTTGAAATTATGAAGATGTTCTAATAGTATAGGTTGCCCTCAAATAGTGTTAATTACTGTACATTACTGTTCTAAACTATTGTGGTAAACAATAAAATGATTTGTAAAATTATAAATGATATCTTCACACACCTCAGAATGTATGATATACTTTATAATATCTATAAAGTGTGTAGGTTTTCTTCACCGTTATAGCAAGTGATATTTAAATGTTAGTAAAACGCACGTAATAAATCAGAGGTGGTGCCAGGATCGAACCCAGACCTCTCGAGTGGAAGGCTAAATTTGAAACCACTAGGTTATCACTACTACGAATTTACGATAAAAAGCGATATTTCATCTATATCATTAATATCTATACAAATATTATGAAGAAAAAGTTATATTTTTGTATGTAACAAATTGGCTCAAAAACTACTGGAGCAATTTTAAAAATCCTTTCATCACTTGAATGCTACATTATCACCGATCAATACAGGCTATATAACATTGTGCTGTGACTAATAGGAGTGGAGCAACAATGACAAATGTTGCAAAAACGGGAATCATCTATATGGCAAGACGTTTGCGGAGTCGACTAGTGTGTAATCGTATAGCACATATTCCCCCGGTCTATCCATTCATGCACTTGATCACGAGATTGAAATACATAATTCTTACTCAATTTTCACCAATCAATAGGTGGACCTTCGGAAACAGTTATCGGTATTCATTTGAGTTCAGTTTCGTACATGTATTGTTGGGAGAGCTACGAACTTAATTGTAAATTGATTTGGATGAAGTCCAGCACTCAGGAAAATGTCCTACAAGCAACGCCATAACTATAAAAATTTATGTTCTTTGACGTAGAAATTCATACAAACTGAATGACGCAATATAAATAGTGTGACATCAGTTTGGCGAGGTTTTGGATGTTTGCAGGATGAAGGATTTGCTCATTGTAAGTTATGTAATAAACATGATTTAGAATATTGTGCTCGTACAAGTTGACAAATGAACAAAAGTTACTAAAAATTCATACAATATGAGAGTACCTCCTGGATGAGGCCCTGGTGGACCGCCTGGGTGGGGGGGTCCTCTCATGCCAGGGTTGTTGGGCCCTGGTGGCGTAGCCCTAGTCTTCGATTGACTCTCAAATTGATTTAGTGCCTGTAAAGTATGCGGTTGGATTCAATGATTTATATTCTGACCTGGATTTTTAAAAGTTTGTTGCAAAGAATCCATTACAATTTCATGAACAATAATAAATTGAGACAATTTCACTGCACTAAAGTGCATATTTTATACCATTTAGCATTTAATTAATAAAAAACTAAGAGTACACAATATGATAGACTGTACTTTTCAACTACTGTGAAGATTATTACAAAAAATATGTACTAGGTCAGTTCAGATTTGATTGATAGTCCATCAGGATCGTTATTGACGAATACATTATGAAACAAGGTTTTTTGTATTAGTGAATTTATTTCAACAGGCAGAGAATCCGTCTCCTGATAGTAAACGATCACCATAGTCGATTTCACATATAGAATACCAGTTTTTATATCGTTCTATATTCAATGCTGTAAATAAATATTTGTTTACCTGCTTCGTGGGCAACGTGACGACCGGGTGCTGGCCGTGAATCTCTTTCTTGGGCAGACGGTCCAGGACCAGCCTAATGGACGTGTCAGAGCCGAGCGAGATCACGCAGAAGCCCTTCGACTGCCCATTGGCCCTGTTCTCGAAGAACTTCACGTCTTGAAAGTCCGTCACGCCCACGTCCGCTACCGCGTTAGCAATGTCTTGATCCGTTGCCCACTGCAATCATTCCATTCAAACACTAAGGGACATACGCGGTGGAACAAGGCGCGATAGAAAAAAAATATCATGGCGATTATTATTCGCGTTTTGTACTAACGTTTCCACGTACCTCATGGTATGCGCCAGAGAATAATCCGAACGTGTGCTAAGCTTACGGAACGACCCTAAAACCGAACTCGCGATACTACATACCCTGCGAATGTAACGGATCACAAATGTGTTTCTGTACGTAAAAGATTGTTCTGCGCCTAACAGATGACGAATCTAATAGTTTCTACGATCACCGTACGTCCAATAGCACATCAGATCTAATGATACATTCATCCCCTCATATCCCTCGCACTCATAATTCAATTTGTTGAACAAAGATATTACCCGCAATGTTGTTTCGCCTGTTTCAGGTAACGCTGGGTGAAAAGGAAACAGTTTTTTTGTGACTATTTTTTTATTGTCAATATCACAGTTTTTAACGGCAAATAATAATATTTCAAATGGCAATTATAACCAAGTAAAAGCAGCCCACAATCTGCTAATCAGACATTGAATAATATATGGAAATCCGATTTCCTTCTTGACAATAACGAAGGAACACAAATATTTAACAGACTCTTTAATGTGTATGTTACGTTATTAGCTTAATCTTATTTTACATTTGCATTTAAAAATATAATTACTGTCATTAATATTTCAATATTACGATATAATAGTTACTCCATTAGGGAGGTATATATAATGAAATATTTCTAGCAAGACAAATAGGCTAGGCATTAATATAAATTTTGTCAGCAAAATTAAGTCTTATTACAAGGGATCTTTAGATAAACTAATTATATTAACATTTACTTCGGAAATCATGTATAACATGCTGGCAGGTAGAGTAACACCCAATTGAACTACACAATCCTTCTAATGTATAAAATTACATTACTCTGATAACAAAACCGTTCACAAATTGTAATAATCAATAACGATTCTTTATTATATTTACCGAGTATTGTAATCATCAGAATATCTTTATGGATATGAACACAATAAACTTAGTTATTATTATATGTACTACTTGTAACATTTAATTTTTTTTTAGTATATGAATTATTCGTAAAACATTAAACTTTGACTATATAAACAATAGAAGCAGGGGTCGTGTTATAAATGTAATATTTCAAGATTATGCTACTTGTTTATTTCTTGACGCGCTGACAATTAACTCCCTATTGTTTTATACACAAAGCATACCAGTGATAATACCACATCAGGCTAATTCAACAAATCATATAAACAAATATAAAAAATAAAAATACAATATGTATTAAAATGTGTAAATTGAACACACAGCTACATGTAAAAAGCATAATATTCTTACCTCAAAAAAACCTGAGTGAAGAAAATATTAGCAAAATAAAAACACAATGGCAACCACAATTTTAAAGTATCATATGCATAATATCAATAAACAAACTAATGAATAACCAAAAATTCTGATCATTCAGATGTGTTCAACAAACAAACTAGGAAACACCTAAAAATTCTAAACTAAAATCTTTTCAAAATATGCAACATTTATGCAATATTTATATATTTCATTTATGTCATATATTCATTAAAGATGAACCGCTCTGTAAGATGCTGCATGAATATAACACAGTACAGTTATTATTACCATAGGTTCTAATTTAAAGATCTCTATTGAACACTATATTATGTATTTGGCAATATTATCACAGCGGAAGCGTTATATTTTATTTTATATAGATACCGTTACAAAGATTAATATATAAATACATATAATGAATCATTCTTTGACATCCATTACATCAATCGCATACATACATCACAACATACTCATCATCACATGCAAAGTGTATAAATAGTATATCCATATTGTTAAACACAAAATTATACAGGACAATTCAACACGAGAGATATTTATCCATATCACAATGAGTGCTTTTGGTCACAATCTTATCGGGCCACAGGAATACCAAAGACTGGTTTGAAGATTTACAGATACATGACTATTTGTCGCATTTCATTTAAAACACAGGTGCTTTAAAAAAATCTTGAATTCATTGAACACAACTAAATGTGTTGTGATGTTAATATTTCCCTCAATACATGTTAGTTACCTTTAAGCAATCATAAAGAAGGATATTAAATACAAGAATAACATGTATGTACATAAAGAATGGGTTACACTAAGTTTTCAATACCAAAATCTAATCTATAAGTTGGGAATGGCTGACATCAAATTAGCACAAACCGTAATATGGCTGAAAATAATATCTTCTCAGAAATTTCTTTGTAATATTTTTGTAACAATAAAAAAGGTATTTTTAATACAAGTAAATATATACTGATTTTTCTAAAAGAATTAAATAGGCAGTAAATAACAATAAATAATAAATCTACTGTACACTTTAACTGTTGAAAAGTTTGATCTCAAAAATGTATATGCAAGGAATCTGACCAATTCAAAATTATATTCTGAAGAAAAAAAGAACTGAAACCAAATAATGAGTGATTTTAAAAATCTTGATAATTGATTGCAAAAATAAAAATTATAACTGCTTTGTGTTTTCAAAGCAGTAGTAACATTAATTTTATTGATTAAAAATGACTATACTGAGGATGAAAAATTTGAACAAAGGTTTCATACTGTATTGTCACAATTTATATTTATGATATGGCCGCAAGATTATGTTCTTTTCTATATCATTTTAAATTATTGTAGTATTCAAAATGACACATTGAAATTTATAGATTATAATTCGCATAAAATTCAGAGGAAGATAGGAATTCTTAAACAATGCAATTGACTAGAAGTAACAAAATGACAGAAAATTATTGAAGTATCCATTTGACTTGATTATATTATTAGTGATGTAGGTGTGCAATTATCAGACCATGGATAAAATTTATTTTATCAATTAAATCTTCTGGTACCCTTGGATTTGTTAATAGTACACCATTCAATATATTTTAATTTAATGGTGGATTGTCCAACAATTGTTTGCTACATCAATATGTAAATTACCTTATTTATAGGATATTTTTTAAAGTAGATGTTTAGCCAAACAATAACTTATACTATAATGGCAGATGTGACCCAAAGGCGATTCTAATTCAAAGTATCAATTAAATATTTGGAAATATTAATTGAATATTTTGAATTGATAAACTGAGAGACACAGATACCACATTTTTCTGATGCAAGTAAACAAATTATATCAATGTAGACAGCAACTAATGTGTTCTGGATGTTTTCAACACAAAGATGAACAATAGAACGGAAATCAATTGTTGCTTTTCTACATGAATGTGCATCATTTTTATTCAAATATATATAACAACACCTAAAAAATCAAGCGCTTCTTGAAAACAAATATGTTACAATAAGTTTTCTAAGTACATAAACTTTTTAAGTGATTAAATGTTTACTTGTATAAAATGAGTCACATTCGTTATAAATTTGATTACTACAAACAGGGCTGCCATTTGCTTGATGCTTATTTATATTATTTTTTATGAGACTTGCAAATACAATACACAGAGTTAGTGTAAAAATTTTATTAGCAAAGTTAATGTGCTCCTAAATCAAAATTGAGGCCTCAATTTATATCGGTGTATCTTAACTAAGCCTGCATCCTGAGTGAGGACACCTTAGCAAAGAGGCTTCCTGCACTTAAAGAGAATTTCACTATTTAAATGATAACTTAAATTTACAGCAAGTGACAGCCCTAAAGATATCTGGTTAAGGTTCAACCAGAGTGCAGTTGATTGATACAGATAGACTAATTGTAGTTATGTCAGAAGTACTGTAAAATTGAAAATTCTTATCTATGATAGACCTGTCAAACCCTGAGTCATTGGCAAAGTCAATTCCACCAATTGTTGATATTGATCCATTGTCCGATGCTAAGTACCGACTGAAAACTGTAATATTGTGTATTACAACCTCATGTGCATACAATATACACTATATTGTACACACACATAGGTTTTTATTTTCCAAGTTGAATACACAACTTGGAAAATAAAAACCTATTTCAGAGGAGTATCTATACACATAAATGAAATTGAAATGTTTGTGATATCAAAATAAAGGATTTTTCTAAGCTCATATTATAATTTAAATTTTTTTTAAACCTAAACATATTATTACAGTTCTTTCTTTGATTTGTTCATTATCACACAATCATAGAACTAAACTGATCAATAGCAATTTCAATAAAAACATACAATGTGGACCTTTCAAAGTAATTAAAGTATGAACAAAATAGATGAAATGAATATAATTTATGTAAATAATATGTATGTATTATATGCCTTTTATACTGGCTTAACCTGTTACTCAATATCAATCAACCACATTATGGTTTACCTTTAAGTAGATGCAGTGAAGTTATACTGTACCAATAGTATCCAGGCAACTCTATCATACTTCTTTCAATGTATAGCATTAAATCATATACAATAGACAGAATGAACAAATTATACAAGAGATAAATTTATTATAATTAAAACATTGAAATGCAACCCACAACATCAAACTACATCAAAATTAACATTTTGCATTGTAATGATGTAAATTTTGCAATATTAGAAGCACCTTTAGATATTGACATAACAGTAATTAAAAACAAATGCTACTATTCGCAATGACAAACCGAAGAAATTACATTCGTAGTTTGAATTATGAATAAATGTGAAACATTATAAACGACACTTATGGATATAAAAGCCTGAACATTATTGGTACCAACGCCCAGATAACTTCACACTCGAAACAGATATCGACATTTGTAATAGTAAGGTCCTATATTTACATTATGTTTTAGAGAACAAAGTCATGTACAAACCCAGGTGAGGTTGCCGACGTAAAGTTGAAACCGGCGTCCGTGATGATGATTCGAGTTATTGTGGAATGGTTGACCGCCGTTGGTCTCCTCTGTTGGATGCTGCGGTGGCCCGGTGTTCGGAGGCCCGTCGCTATCGTCGGGCTTCTGTGACGGCGCAGCAATCACGTCGTCGTACAAATCAACATTGTCACCTCCGAACTCGTCCTGAAAGACGCGTGCCGCCATTTTATTTTAACGTTAAAACCAAAAATTACTCAATAATACCAGCCAAATCAATAAAAACTTGAACGTATATGAATAATCATAGCGCTATATTATGTGTAAACTTACCTGTCTATTGAAATCAGATTCAATATCATCGGCGTATAGATCTATATCCACACCTCCATCCGCCATTTTGCGAAATGAAAGGGCTTCTCGTAGATCGAATCGAACCGCGACGCCGAACTAAAACTGAACTTAGCTGCACATAGTGCGACGCACTTGAACGTCGCAATGCCGTCTTTGACAGTTTAACTATTTTTAAATTTACAGAAAATAGACAAATATAGTGTTATTTATACAGTCGAAACTGACTAAATATTGATTATTTCTATCTTTTACACTAATTTTATATTAAAATCGCTAGAAGCTTTCTAAAACTTATTTTTAATAGAAAATATGACCAAGGCTCTGTTGACCTATATTTATTTATTATATATATTTACTTATAATTTGATTACAATAAGTTGGCTTTAATAATGCGTGAGTTTACATAGTTGACATTTTAAAAATGTGATTTTGTTAATTATCTCGTGATAATAAGAAACATTTACTAAACGATGACAAGAACATAATCATAATTTTGAATCGATTTTTTGTAAAATCGGATTCTTTGGGTAGCCTTTTCTTACATTATTTATATAATGCGCATTGACATTGACAAGTCAAAACGGGCTTGATAGACTAAATAAAAACTATATTGGTATTTTTAAAATATGAATCAGCGCCATCTATTAAAAACTACAAAAAACACTTACAGTGTACAAATGGTATTAGTGTTAGTGCTGCTATCTGGGTCAGAACAAATACAACGTCGTGGGTCGGGGCCAGTTTGCTTTGGTCTGTGGCATGTGCGGGGTGAGCGGGCCGAGGTACATCCATCCCTCGCCATTTTCCGTCAAGCTCAATTCAATCAAGTTTGCTTCTGTCAGTCGTTGTGTTTGTGTTGTGTTGTGAAAATTATCTGTACAGATGCATCTAAATGGGAAATCGTGCTGATCCCGGCGCTAAAGTATGGGTCGTTTGTTGTGTTTGTGGCTTTAATGCACCGTTTGATCAGTGATAATGGCCGAGTGATTTGTTAAGTGTAGTGTTTAGTGTCATATGCTGGGCGGTCGCAGCAATTGGATATATCGTCCCTGAGACGGCAGTTCCCGGTACAGGAAGGTGACCCATCATGTCGTCGAAAAATATCCCAGGAGATAAGGTACGTACATAAATTTCACAGTCGCGCAACGTACCGTCAAGATATAGCACTTTTTTGTTTGTTTCTAAAGCCGCTCCTTTCTCTCGCTGAGGCGTCGACTGCAGTGAATTGACTGGTCGAGTCGTTGGCTACGTGGATACTTTACCTGCATTTAGATTTAGGTATCCACAATTAACTGTTTTTGTTAGTAAACTTTAACATTTCTCACTAATAGGTGTTTGTGTTTATTGACAAACAATAATATACATATACATTGTACACATATTTATTGAACGTTGGCTGCTTATCGAAATATATTACCGAAAAAAGTAAACAAAGAACATCAGATATTTATTTAATTATATGAATGTTCCACTTGGTGATAGTTTAATATTAAGTTCTATATATATCTAGTTCCTTAGAAATGTTTATGTTGGTTCAGACTTATCCATTCCAATTTAATAAAGTGATCTTTAAACATGTTTGTTAGCACTATCACTAATAAATGATTTTCTTCAACATTAATAGGACTACAACATGTTTTGTTCTTAATATTTTAGTTAACATCAGTATGCGAAAATGCATTTAGACGGAATGGCCTTGTAAAAATTATTAACAATCTATAATCTTGTTGTATGTGACTTTGTACTAGAATCTCAATTTCCTGGATATATGCCCGCTGAAAAGATACAACACAAGCAGGTCAAGTTGTTTCATATAGTATCTAATTATCTCAAATGATATTAATTTAAGCCACTATGTGTATGGCACACTGATGATAAAAATTAGTAGGATAAAAAATGTAGTATATAAAATAAAATTATTTGCACTCATTAAAAACAATTTCAGTAACCTCAGTCCTAATTTTCTAGGTGTCATATATGTACATGTAATGTCAGATCTGTAAGGAAAGAAATATTTGGCACCCAGAGCCTATGCCTACTTGGTTAGGGTCTGGTGTGAGGGTATAATAATAATATTTCAATAAAAGTAAATACTATAACATGCTACTTAAATGAATTACTACTGTCTTAGAACATACAATTTCTTTCGTATTTATTTAGAGATTTTAATTGTTCTAAAAATTAGATTAGTGTTTTATGGTACCAAAGAGTAATGGTATTATTGATGTGCACAGAATACATTAAATAGAGTAATTTCCTTCCTAATTGAATGCATCAACTTTGCTGTTAAAGTACATGACATAAGAGTTGGCCACTCTGTTGCATGTCAAACATATTGTTGTTTGAATGAGAACAATATTTAACAACAAACTACAATGAACAATTGTGATTTGGCACAGTTTGTGTAAAACCACACACACAATCTGAGTTGTAACAGTAACAGTACAATTAATCAACCTTGCCTTAGTTACGAGTGATTATTTTTTGCTCAGAAATCCCCATTGTTGGTACAATATAGTGATTAAAACAAATTTACGCAGTGGAGATAAGGTATTCAAAGCCGTCGTTAAACGAAATTGCGGTCTAGTTTTTTTACCAGCGCCTCGCCACGGAAAGACCACTCACTGTCTGTTTGGTTCTTTCATAGAGAAAAACTATTAGAAAATGAGCGTGTATTATCTATGGTTAACGCTTTCCACATTTACCACGCTTTCTTACCGCCGCAATGTCGCCAGTTTCACTAACTAAATTAAGGGTCAGAACCGTTTCGGGTCTATTTAATGCGCAATAACTGGCCGGCTTTATACGCTGACCTTTTTATAAAAAAAAAATCTAATACGATGACCTTTTTCGATAGCATTCGAATAGTGTACGCAAACCGTACAGAACGCCTAATTAGAAGCGGTCAAGCGAAAACGTTTGCGTCTGTCCAGTATTTCAACTTGCAGCGTCGTCGGGTCTCAGTTCATTGGTGCATAATTTTCGTGCTGAATTTGCACTGGTGACTCGTGTCCAATATGTGACCTTAGTGGGAATGGGATAAGATTGAAACTTGCACAGCGGGCGCATTACCAATCGTTGTGCCGGGCCTCGGTTTATGGTGTGTTATTGCTGTCAGTTTGCGTAGGTACGTAGCTTGGGTGTAAAGGATGTTCATTGGTGCATTCAATCGGAAGACTGGTCGCCGTTGTTCAACTTGTAATATACCGCGACACCGGCGAACGAGCCCCGGCTAGATTTACGAACCTGTACGGCCAGCATTTCCGAAAGTACAGTTCGGAAGCATCCTGACAAATAGGACGATACATCTACAAGCTAACTACCAATGCTTAAGTCAGAATAATTAAAAATAAAAAGCTAATGGTATCGTCCTCATTAGAAAAATGTTTGTATTTAAGTACTAGAGTTTGAATTTGAATAATAATAATCATGCATGATACGCCTTTTTTTAAAACCAAAAAGTGTGTCCCGAAATCGGAATTTATTAATAGGTGGATCGCCGATCCAGTCAACTTTGGGTATCACTGCAGTACGGTATTCGTTTATTTGGGTTGGACTGTGCACGATAATGCTCTCGGCCGGACTACATATAGACAGTGCCGTCTTTAACCTATAGGAGACTCTTTGACTCCATAAGAGCATTGTGCAAAACGCTAAAAGGAATAAGTGCATTTATCAGTTATATCGTATATTGCTTTGAGGTTTCATATTAACTAGTGGGCCCCATATATGCCTGGCCCAGGTCACTTGCCCACTGACTGATGGAAATGGCTGATGGAAAGCCGGACTGCTATTGCTTCGAATGCAATATTACCTGTGTGATTACTACGGCAATGCTAACAAAACGTGAAACTCCGTGAATTTATGACAATGCGGCCATTCAAAGTATCATAGTTTTTAACGTATCTCAACACGCATAATATATCAATAAAGTCGGTATTAATCCACGAGCGCAAAGTTTCACGGGACAAAAGCGATGTCACAACGAATGGATTTTCATGAGCCGGATGGAAATTTCGACGAATTTTTGATTTTTCAACGAAGTCTGGTCCAGCGCGGTAGCGGCTCAACTGTGATTCAAACTGACTATCAACGGGAGCCTTTTTCCGCTTATAACATTGTACATATGTAGTATTGCATAGTAGTACATAGTATTCACTGCACTATATTTTATACAAAATAACGTGTCGTAGCAAAATCGTCGT
>DWGJ01003847.1:0-12620 GCA_018246895.1 Aspitha aspitha aspitha | reverse complement strand
CGCAGCTTCGCCCGCGTGGAAATCAATATTTTCCCGTTTTTGCAACATTTGTCATTGCTGCTCCACTCCTATTAGTCATAGCGTAATGTTATATAGCCTATGACCTTCCTTAACAAATGAACTATTTAACACAAAAATATTTTTTTAATGAGTAGTTCCTGAGATTAGCGCGTTCAACCAAACAAACTCTTCAGCTTTATAATATTAGTATAGACCTATATTTATATTAAAATAGCTTTGTATATCAAAATCGTAGCAAACCCGCCAGTTCAGTATCTGATATTGCACATACGTATATCGTATCACATACATGTCAAGATGTCAACATTTTTATTTAGTAAACCGGTGGTTTACAAGTGACTAAAACCTTTTTAAATGTAGAGTGAATAAGCATTTACTAGGCAAGCATGCACATCATAGTCCACATTATCTCTTTTGATTAGGCGAGATTGTGACCAAATGCTAGCCTATTTCGAATCATTTCTATATTTTTTTGTTATTTACAAAAAATATATAGAAATGGTACAATTCAATGGTGGTCGTCGGTCGTCGGGGTTCAAAGACCGCCTTTTGGCGCCTTTTATGAAGAATTCCATGTCATAACGCTCCAGGAATACAGTTGGTGGTGATTTCAGTATTTACATAGTTGAAGCTATAAAAAGAAAGAAAAGTAGACTGACGTTTTTAGTGGCTTTCTTAAGGTAAAGCTCAACTCTAAGGTATGGAACGTATCTACATGGACTTTTAGATTTTTCTAAATATGTATCGTCTATACAGACATGCCATATGTGTTATCAATTTTTAACCTAATTTATAAAACACTCATAACAGAATCCATTGAAAGTCAATTTAGTTTCAATGAAAGCAATCTAAAAACTAGGGCAGATGATTGAGGACGGGTTTCATAAAGGGCAGACGAGTAGGTACAATTTCAATGAAGTAACAGAGTTTATTTATTACTGCGTTCATTGTGAAATATTAAAGACTGAAATCAATGTTACCAATATCGGTATTAAAAACGCGATGTTTTCATTACGTTATGTAGTAGGTTTAAAAGTAAGTAATATAAATAGCTTTAGGTATCTTTTTGTTAATATGTATTATAGTTAAAATTGCAAGGAGTCTGCGATAGCTAGTTATTTGTTTATGAAGGTTAAGGATTATCAACTATGGATTACAAAGGGTAAGCTTTAGCTTTAGCCTAGCTGCATTATTTTTCAATCACACCTAGATGACGGTGATAAACTGTGGAAGGCCTCTTATAACCGGATAGTACAGGTAATCTTAACATGTTAATAACAATAGTTGTCATGTTTTATGTTATATTTTTGTACTGAATGTTTAGTATGCGTACTTAGCTACAATTATTATCAAATGCTAGATAACTTCAGATGGTTATTACTTTCTTATAGATCTTATACACCTACTAGTTATAAATGGGCAGTCTCTGTGTAACTTCTGAAAGTAAAAAAAAAGTAAATTATGGTATGTTTGAAATGCACGAATGTGCATACAGATATGTCTATTAGTTATTTGTGCTGACGAAATACTTTACACGCTTGTATTTGATCAAAAAGTAATATAAAAAAGTATAACGCAAACCTGAGGTGCAGAATGATGTAGTTGTGTGTATTGCATATGTGAGCCCTGCACGTTTCCGCTTGTCGCATGCTGCCCGTGAATCAAAGGGATGTCGAATTCTTCGTCGCCGAATGATGGTGTGTGAAAGGTCTGCAAATATAATATATTAGGTAAGTGTATGTATACATATTTTAACTTTGTGTTTAAGTTTAGACTGGTTATGAAAGTAAACAAAAACCATTCGGTAATAGCTAATTACAAATCCAGACGATAATTTTGTTCTTTTTCATATTTATGACAATGAAAATTTTGTTTAAAAAATGTATGTACATACCGATTATGTAGGTACTGAAATTGAAATAGAACATTCCGCCGAACGGCAATTTGGCTATTTATGGCTTGGACGTAAATAACACAGAGTTGTTATATTCAAGAATTATAGAATGTGATTACAGTCGAGGAAAGAACAGTATAACATATCATAACATAAAAATGTAATAAAACCTTTATCAACCGTCTCATGTATAATTTTTTTTTTTTGCACAGAACAAAATCGCAACAAGGTAACAGTCGGGCATGATTCTCAGCTTTTCAGATTTTCAAACGCCTTGATATTAAATCTATTTAACCTTTTAAAAATGCATAAGTAAAGATCAATAGTGGCTTAATGCACTACCTGCCCACTGTCCATCTTGTATAAATTATTTTAAAGCCGTTTTTGGCTTAGGAAGGGGCAACATCGGTTTTATTCGCACATTCATCATCTTCTGCAATGTAGACTTTATTCCTCTATTAAAGAGTATTATTAGTAGCTACTTTATGAATCTACAAAGTTGCCTCTTTTGCTTTATTTCATTATTAAAGAAATCATTCTGTAGTATGATTGCATTCAACATTGAATTTAAAATTTACTCTCTAACATCTCTAAACATAAAACCAGTTTTAATTTGTGAGCGAATTACATGAGTTTGGAAAATACACGGTTAGCGAGTAAATTTCAACATGGGCTCGAGTCTGTGCTTGGATATAAAATTTATCAGAAAAATAATCGACCATTGTGACAAAATCTATCTATCTGTAGATAATATAACGCAATAAACTTAATATACGTGGCGAAAGAACCGTAACCGGCCGTAGGAAGTAAAAAGGGTGCAGTCAAGGTTAACGCAATAAGGGAATGTGAACACACGATTATTTAATAGTCTGAATAACTTTTTATCCGAATTGCTTCGAGATGTCTACGCATAATAAGTTGATTGCTTGAAAGTCCGCAAGAGAAAATAAAGTGGGCACCTAAAAAGTTTCTATGGCACATAATGACAATAAAAAGGCTTCGCTTTAATTGTACTATTGTTATTACGTTCTATTGTAGCGTAAGAGAATGATACGCGAAACATTGATTTCTTCTTAGTATGCAAAGGTAAAAGTAACACTGATTTAATTTTCTTTCAGTTAAGAAAATAGTATTTCCGAGTTATTTTGGTTAACCTTAATTCCTAGTGTTATTTTATGATTTTTCATATTTTGTGATTATATTTTTTGTTTTCGCTTGGTAGAATTAGTGGAAAATTACGTATACTTGTATAGTGGTATGTAAGTTGGAATGTATACTTATATCTATTCACTGAAATAAAATAGGTAAGGTAAGTTAGAAATTAAAATTTTCACGCTTATTTAAAATTTTCATAACTGCAGCATTGCAGAAATATTGTATGCAGAGACTTATTAATTCAATGTTTGTACCCTAACAGAATTCAATATCGAAAATATACCTACTTGCAAATACGAGCAGGTACGAGTATTACATTGACATACGACCACATTAAAAGTAAACGTCCCAAATATAATAAACTTAATTAAGTATATTATATACCTACTCTTACTATTACTTGATACTGTTCTTTAAAATGGTTTATTTTCTTGTTATTACAGTTGCTATTGAATTTATAATGTTCAAAAATTGAGAGCACCATGTCGTTTATTTTTATACAAAATTTTGTTCAAAAAATGTTTTTCATAAAATTTCTGAGAGTACCTATGTGGAATAAATAACATTTATAATGTTAACTAGCGGCCCGCTACGGCTTCGCGCGGGTTTAAAATATGTAGCCTATGTCACTCACTGAAAAATGACTAAAAACATGACTAAAATAAATCTAGTAGTTTTGATTTATTCATTACTGCCCATGGCCCGCACGCGTTAAATTTGGACTAAAACAGTTCCCCTTTCCCTATACCATGATTATTTAACATATAAACCTTCCTCTTCAATTACTCTATCTATTAAAAAAACCGCATCAAAATCCGTTGCGTAGTTTTAAAAATTAAGCATACATAGGAATATAGGAACAGAGAAAGCGACTTTGTTTTATACTATGTAGTGATAAACTAAAATTACTCTTGGACGATAATGCAAATTAATTTTACTTTTTCTATTATGTATAAGCTACCTATTTTCAATAATTAGTTTAAGAATCTGAAAATTGAGTTGTTGAGTAGAGCAAATCATTAACAGTTGTAAACAGATGGCATCATTGGGCTTTATGGAAAAAATTAAATGCCTGTAACGAAAAAAATATGTTTATATGTTTACTAATATTGTAGTTATATTAAGGGAATGGAATAGAAATATGTATTAACGTTGACATAAAAAAATAAACACAGGCGTTCCCACTGACCTGATCATTCATAGCGTACACACTTCCCTTCGTGTCACGAAGTGTAGACAGAGGACTTTCAAGGCTTTCTGGTCTCTGAAACAAAGTAAAGTAATCACCGATTTCATAAACAGCGTATTACTAACCGTGGCAGAGATATTTTCTTATAATGGATGTTTATTACAGTTAAAAAGTACCTACTGAAAATGTTACTATATGCCATTTTCAGTACTTTAATTGCAATCAGCTTTACATTTATAACATATAACATTATTACATTACGAAGTTACATTTTCTAGTATTCTTATTGATATACATATTATTAGAGTTGGTGTTTATGAAATCCTATTATAAAGGTCAAATACATAAGTATTTATTATAACATAGTTTAGTTGTAGTTTAAAAATTAACAATCCATAATAGCCCAAGATAGTGTCTATTGTGGTTTAATCTTGTTGTTTTATTGTTAAGAAAATAAAAGCGAATGAAAGATGTACGGGTAAAATAAGAGATTATTACTAAACAAAAGTTTGAAATTGGTAGTTGATAATTTGATTGATCTTAATAATTGAACACTTTCATAATCTCGTTTCAGCGTTTACATCGAATTTATTATTATATCGTGCTTTTGCTAGAAGCTTCCTGGGCACGATGCGGGAACAACATCGAACGTATAGTAAGGTAAATAGACGTCCCGCCTGCGGTCAACTGAAGGTACGGTTTGGAACAGAGCAACCAATAAAGCATTATACTCTCGAGGAAACCTCCATTAAGTTTATTTCAAGTTGAATCATAGGATATATTTTGTTATCAATAATGTTAGTTCAGTGGATTCTATATAAATGATTATAATCATAAAAGCACCCGTGAATACAGATATGAGGATTATTCAAGACAAGACTGGATAAAATATGTATTTCCTAAGCTAGTGCGCTACACCTATATTGTACTTAGAATATCGTCGATGAGTTTGCAGTCAGCTGTAAGCCCATGTGTAGGTACCTATTAATGTTTAAAAAGGATTCCAGAATATGTAAAATTTGCTTAATTAAAAGTGTTACATTCGTTACACCGACTTATGTTTGGAACAGGTTATAGAGTTTGCATATGTTGCGTATTATATTTTTTAGTCGTGATGGTCGTGTAAAGGATGCGGCCGTGTGAGCCGTAATCGCAGCTGACAGCCGCAAGTAGAATAGCTCGCAAGTGTACTGTAACAGCGTCGTTAACTTCGCGATGCCGATAGTTAGGACCCATTTTATTACGTTAATTTTTGAACGAGATCAGATTACATCCAACGAAGTTATTTAATGGTTACCTTTTATAAATAATAGAGAAGATTGCTTCGGAATTGTTATAGAGCGTTGAGCCTATTGTAGTTTAAATGGATTTTAAGTAAAATTCTTTATACATTCAGCTCATTGTGAGTATTTCAAAATGCTAACAAACACTATAGTTTGCATACGCAATACTGTTTGCGTGTTACAAGACTTATTTACACAAACTACGTGTAATTTTTACGCGTAATATTGCGTAACATTTTTGTAAAATCTATTAATCTTTAAATAAATTTTGGATATAACATACAAGTTTGACAATTATGGTGATAAAAAATAATTTTCGTAACACCCTTATTTTTTAATTAAGAATTAGGTTCCTACGAGAAATATTTTGTTACCTATTAAAAATTAAGTTCTAAAGGTAAACTTTTTACACTTTCTATTAATGAGGCTAAGGTTAACAATATCCATATCCATATGGTTATGTATTGAAACAATGTACACAAGTTTATAATAATGTAACGTAGATATTATTTACATAATTTACGATAAAATCGTCTTAATTTCTTCCCCGTTTCTAGACTTATAAATCGCTGCTGCTTCTAGTATTTGCATTTACGATATGAAATAGGCACTTGGCAAAGTCCAAACAAGTTATTGTGCCAAGTAAGAGTGGGGTACAGCAATGTATGATACCAATTAATATGTAAATTTGATATTAATATTTGGTATAAGTTTAATTTTTAAAGATTTTCTTACAGAAAAAACAGAAGTAAACCAATGAAAAAGTTAAATAAAAGCGACTTCACTGACCCATGGGTTTGAGTCAATAAGGCATCTCGACGAAAGAGGCCATGTTGAAATAAGAATAGGACGAATTGTATTGTCTTATGCGTACACAAAGAATAAAATGCGTACAAAATAAGAAAACAAGGCCAAATCGAATGCGGGTATAATATCACGATAAATTCCATTTGCGAGACCGTCGTAAAAACTTCATATTGAACAGGTTTTATTTTGTTTATAGATAAGTATCTGTTCAAGAATATTTAATGCAGAAACGTGATTTGTGTACACATACTGTGATAATTGGTCAAATTCATATAAGTTTTAATTCAATTTATCAATCAGTTGTGCATATTTAACATTTCACTAAATATGAGCAATTTGGAATCACTGCAATAATTTTATCTATATATATGTAGTCTCTCTTAATGCCTTAAGCAGTGGCAGCCTAGTAGTTTGAAAGTTAGCTTCCCACTCCGGGAGGTCTGGGTTCGATCCTGGCACGCACCTCTAACTTGTTACGTGCATTTTATAACTAAAATATAAATATCACTCGCTATAACGGTGAAGGAAAACATTGTGAGGAAATAGGCACACCTTGGAGATGTTATAAAATGGGCATATCATTTTATGAGGTGTATCAAGTCTACCAATCCGCACTTGGCCAGTGTGGTAAACTATGATCTAAATCTCTCTCACTATGAGAGTAGGCTCGGTCCAGCAGTGGACCACTGAAAGGGTGAAAAAATGCCCTTAAAAGAGATAATTTTTTTAAGCTAAAAATAACCCGGAGTGTACACTTCAATTAAGGATGTAGTAATGTCTATTTTTGCCACTGTCCAGCAATATAGTATTCCTGTAGAGAATGAGACATGCACACAAAGATCCTAGTTAACGTACATAGTGTTTAGTCGCAGCTAACGGTAAATTTAAATCGGATACCTACTCGTACATATGTCACAAATATATCAAAGGGTCTTATTATTTCTTCACATAAAAAGTTGTACCGCGAATAGACCTTTCTCAGCATAAACAATCCTCAGATAACTTTTTTTAATCTTGTAAATTAAAGTTAGATTAGTAACGTTTGCGGAATTTGATAGCATTTATCATTCACGCAATTGTAAATATGAAGTAATATCAAAGTTTATGATTTCAGTAATTAAATTCCTAAAAGTATCATTATTAATGTAAATGATAAATTATGTTTGGCAACAAACAGTGATTTTTTTAAAACGGCTGATATATGTAGAGAATGGTATTTGAGCGCGCAACTCTTAGCTATTCGATATTGCAATCTTAAGAAATACTAACTGGATCAATAAAATGGCGAATGCTGCTATTGCATGAAATAAATTTTATTACCACCTGAGACCCATTTCGAATTTGAACGCAGTACAAACCGAGATATTACGATCTACTACAGTTTAGTATTAGAGGTATAAAAACTGATAATTCATACAACTATATTATATAAAATACATTTTAGATATCTTAATGTACATATTATAAATATATGTTGTTTCTTGTGGTACGTACAACCTCGAACCTTGAACTGGCCAAGAGACGGCATTTTTCGTCCTAAAGTATTAATTTGTCATTTACAATAATAATACATACATACATATGTATAAAATAAAAAAATCTCATGGCAGCTGGAGATTAGGATTCCTAAAATTCACTATTTTATTAATACCTCTTTACGAAGTTAATTTTGTAGTTATATCAACGTAGCATTTGTACGTGTCCGAGGTCATAACATAATAGGCAAGTAGGCGGGTAAAGTCTGTGTAAGCTCTACCATTCTCTACCTTGTACAAATAGATAGAGCTGTCATTTCATCAAAAGTTTAGTCATCAACGGAAACTTATTTTATTCTGTAATGTACCGTAGCCTAATTAATCTTGGAGCATATTAATATTATTTTATTAATTGATTAATGACGCTTTTACATTAGAAAGAATTTATGATTGTAGTTAAAATAAAATTATATTTGTAACGAGTGGGATAAGTAAAAATTCATTATTGAGTTCTATTGAGTTCTTATAGGAAGTGCATAGAGCATGATTAAAATTAAAACCAAACTAAAATTAACTTCGTAAAGCTGTTATGACGGTGTTCTATTTGGGAAACAATTATGTGTTATAATAGATGTTTCAAAAAACGATTGATCAATATTGTATGGTGGCTTGACTACAAGTTGGTCTCATTCCTCTCGGACCGGTTTGGTGGCGTGGAGCCGTGTACCGCACCGGCTGGTGTGCTCCCAATGTGCCTTTATACACACTGCACACTATGAACAAGTAAGTGAAAGGACACGCCAATAATTGCTTTCTGTGTTATTCGATTTTGTAATATCTCCAATAAATTATTGTCCGTAAATTTAATCTAAATCTGCTGTGACGGAAAACACTCCTTCCTCAGTATGGTACGACCGAGCGTCCTCAAATTACATTTCATTACTTTCAAAAATTTGTAATGTTACCTACCAATATTTCCATTTGTAAATAAATTGTAACTCATAAATCGTAACAATTCTAATTCTAATGAGGCATCCATTACTTATAGTACGTTTCTAATATGTTTTTAGAGCGTGGAAAGTAGAAAGTTTTGAAAAGTAGGTAATTTTAATAAACATGTATCGAAAAGTATTCATTTGCCTAAATTATATTATAAATTCCAAACAATGTACATATTTGATACTTTTCTTTTACAAACTAATATTATTTTAACGCTAATGCCATTGTTTAAATATCATCAAACTTAAAAATGAATTATTAACTCATGTCTCTGTTATGAATGTAGTGTTGTGTTGTAGAGAACTCTTTGGACAACATAATTGTCGGTCGGTGACCTCGTTTAGTTCCTCCCACTAAAATAGCGTTAAATCAATTGATGTTATTACAATTGGAACGCATCTCTCATCGTAACCTGCTTACATTTTATAGGAGAGTCTTTGGCTTTGTATTCAATGGATACGAATAAAAGAAAGGAGCAGGTGAATTGGTCTTTTTTGTCCAGACTCGGTAATAAGTGGTAGGGCCACCGTGCTTGAAATTTGTCTTGTTTGGATTTAGTCAACTGAAAGATTGTAAGCATAAGTTAGTGCTTATAAATTGTCGTGTTAAAACTTAATGTATATTTTACTAGATGAATTTAATTAAACGTGAAAACGTAAACAGTTTATTATAAATATTCATAGCTTTATATGTAAAAATGTCATTTACTGACGTTAATGAAAGCAATCTTAGTAGGTCCTCTTTAAAATAAAATATTTACGGTAATTAAACAAATTAAGTTTCGACTTTTATAGACATTTGCCGTTATGCGCTGTTGGTATGTTACGCTCATAAGGTTTCACTGTGGCTCACTGCTATTGTTTTTAGGACAAGCCTTTTTGTAAAGATTACTCTACAAAATAATGTGTGTGTTGTCTAATGTATATTTAGTATAGAATTATGAGAGGTAGGGAATATTGCTTGTATTGCCATTGTCATTTATCTATTATTTTGAGTACAAAAACAACCTGCCAGTAAAAGTTTTTTTAATCAAAGTTAAATAAACAATTTGTACCCTTTACAAAATGGCATGTCTCTATATTCTATTATTATTAATTGACAACGTGTTATCTCTCTATCAGTGGATATCAATCATTCGTTCTACTTTGTACCTACTTGATAAAATTTTATCACTGTTTTATATACCTAATGATATTCTTCAAAGTTATAACGATTCCAAATAGCCGAATGCAAAACAGTAAACCCTGAGATATAAGTAAACCACTTAAAACCTTGAGTATATTTTCAGAGCTATAATATAAAGTTTGTATTGTATTGTATATAAGGGTTTGGTCTCCCTGTTTGTATTCTTTAAATTTGAATTTTATTAAAATGTTTAATAGATATCTAACCTTTCTACAACTGGTGTGTCTACTATTCTCTAAAAATGACCATTAATAGATTCTTCATTTATTTATGTGTAGTTACAATTTTTACTTAATTTGTGTATGTAGCAAACAAAGTTATTAGTAAGAATTGTTATTAGAAAGTAGATGATTACCTACCATTCAGCTAGTTAATGCTGCCACATGTCCAATAATATGTTGATTTAATAATTTCCACACCATAAATTAACGCATAATTCCGGTCCAGGGTTATATCTAATTAATCTATTAAGGAAGTAAAAGTTAAACAATAATTGTTTAATTAGTGCACAACTACAGTTCTTAGCACAGCAACTTGAGAACTACTATATTGTATTTGGATCACAGGGTGGTGGGGTTGCACAAACAATTTTCGTATATATTTGTTTCACTTGTATGTCTAGGTTTACTTCGATTCCGATCGAAAAGATTAACTTGCAGCTCAGTGTATAGGCACGCTAGACACACGTGCGGCTCGCGCGGGAAGACTGCGTGGCGGTCGTGGCGCGCGCTGCAGTGGGGAGCGCGGCGAACCGCTAGTGTGTCCGACGACCGCCGCTCGCCGAGGGCGCTATTGTTGCATCCATCTTCTTATAATATTGTCTGTCTGTATGATTAAAACCTACCAGACTTCCGATACAGGGCAGGGGTGGTGTTTGATTTCCACATACTTTCAGCTACCATGTCGGTTGTATATGCCCTATGGGAATAAATTACTAATTGCTTAATATTTTTTATAAAAGAGTGTGGAAGCAATTCATACTCCTCCGCACATAATCTGGCTACTTAAAATATGGGACCTGGCGCGATGAAGCGAACTGGCACGTTACCATAATAATAATAATTAAGCTTTTAGGAACGATATAACAGGAGGATTCGGCATGCACCATACGAATGCAGTGGAGTGAAATACTATTACTTCGCAACCTTTTTATAGGAGCTTTCGAAAAAAATCGTAGAATACGGTTTGCAAAATTAGAAAATTTTAAAATTCTTGGATAATTCCTTTTAAAGGGATTCTATAAAAGCAATAGAATCACAGAAAACTTCCGAAAATGGTTCGGATTTTCTAGTCTTTCTGGGTGTTCGCTAAAAACCATAAGTAATAATTTGCTATATTTAAATCAATGCTTAACTATAATAGAGTTGTAAACCGCAAACGAATCTAAATATTCAATTTTTTTCTCTATCGATTGTACGTTAAACTCTATCTATAATCGTAACATAAAGATGTCGAAAAATGCTAAAATCGAGCAACGCTGGTTTATGAAATGAGAGTTACGAACAAACATAAGGGATTCAGGCACAAATGGCCGCTACCGCCCATAGGAACTAAATGTTTTTGTCAATTAATGTCTTTAATATTACTTTGCTTAATTTGCTTATTTATACATATAATAAGCCCAATTAATTGGTTATAATTGATATGTAAGGTAACGTCGGGTAAGTCCGGCAGTAGGGGAGTCCGTATACGTTTGAGGTTACCACTTTTTTTTATATACTTGAATAGATTAGCAAACGAGCAGGCAGCAGTCACAAGTGGCTGCTCCCGCCCATGGACATCCGTAACCGACTCCTAACAGGGCTGTAAGGACTGTTAGTGTGAATTCAGTTACTATACGATGTTAATAAGAATTAGTAAGTGAGTATTTTTTAGTAACAGGACTGTAGGAATGGGACTGTTAGTGATATTAGTCCAGTTAGTATGTAGGTGTTAGTAGATGCAGTTAGTAAGTGTTAGTAGTTACCCTGTCAGAATTCGGTCACAGATGCGTTGCTACTCTTGAGGACTAAGATGGTCGCCTCTGGTATACAAGTGGATCGACAACTAAACTCTTCGGACCGAAACACAGAATGCTCTGCTTCAAGACAGAAATAGGGTATGTAACTACTAACACTTACTAACTGTATCTACCATTACCAACAGCTACTAACTGGACTATTATCACTGACAGTCCCATTCCTGCATTCCTGTTACTAAAGAATACTCACTGACTAATTCCTATTAACATCTTATACTAACCGAATTCACACTAACAGTCTCTAAAGCCCTGTTAGGAGTCGGTTACAGATGTCCATGGGCCGAAGCAGCCACTTGTGACTGCTACCTGCTCGTTTGCTACTCTATTCAAAAAAAAAAGTTGAATCGCTTATCACTATTCTTAAATTAAAATGTATGATTATTATTAGCCAACTTAGCGGGCTGTGGCACCGGCAGGTATTAAACAACAGCAACGGCCGCGTCGGTAGCTGGTGTAGCGTGCCGTTCTTTTACAATTGAACAGTAAGTACCCACCTAAGTACGATATGTGGCCCTGTGACGAGCCCAATTAGGGCGCGGCGCTGGAGGACTTCGGTGTGTTCCGCCTGAGATCCCAAAGTTCTCTACCAGCG
>DWGJ01003846.1:0-12620 GCA_018246895.1 Aspitha aspitha aspitha | reverse complement strand
ATAACCAACTACCAAACACACCTCTCACTGATAGGTGGAAGAAATTTTAACAATTTCAGGAAGTCAGCAAGTAACAAGACAAACACAGGAGTAAAGAGAAAAGAATAGAAAAACATGAGTTTACTAATGTGAAGTTAACATTGAGAAATTGTTCTGCAGCTAAAGAACCGAGTTGCAAAAATTTTAGGTGAAGTTGAAGCAAGTATCGGAACGCACTGACAGATTGTCATAATACGTCAATCTATTGTTATGATATGACAGTTGTCAAGTGACAAAATGTCGAACAGAGTTTGTAAACAGTGTCAATAATTAGTAAATAAACAAGCAAATTACCTACATAACAAGTATAATAATTATGTGACAGAGACACGAAAAATACTAAGTACCGACAGTTACTTTCATAAAACCCCGCAACTATAGATAGCGTAGGGCAAGAGATGTATGAATGACGGTTGCAGGTACTGAGGTATTAGCGTCGTCGAGTCCTTTTCGTAGCGTTTAGAGGTATTTTCGAAGGAGTTCTGGTGGGTGAAGTGTCTTGAGTAACCTCGCCGCCTACTGGATCGCTTGGATATTGAGATATAAGCGCCTGGAGCTCACCCATAGTCTCAATCTTGCATTTGGTTTTATTGGGGAGAATCACAGATATTTTACCTTCAACAGACCAACACTGCCTTACACCGAAATGATCCCGGGCTGCCATAAAAACCCTGTGCCTGGGTTTAGTTAAAAACTCTGAGAGAGTGATGCCGGTGCCTTTTAGGGTAGACTTATTGCCCCAAATAAGTTGCCTATGCTCCATACTAATGAACCTCACTAGAATAGGCCTGGCTTTATTCTGGGGTGATCCAAGACGGTGGCACACTTGTATGTCATCTACTGCCACATCAGAAATTTTTAATTGATCGGTGATAACCTTGTGGACAACACTAAGTATTTTCTCATTGGATTTCTCTGGGATGCCGTGGAAAAGCAATACCTTTCTCCTCATGGCAGTTTCATGCCTATCGAGGCCAAGTGAGAGCAACTCTATTTGAGTCTTGATCGTGGATAATGTTTCACAAATAAAGGATTTAAAATCTAAAAACTCACGATTCAAAGTTGCTAAATCTGGGCCTGAGGAGCCTGTCTTGGAGGTGGTTCTTTGCAGTTTATCCTCATAGCTCTGCATACGGGTCTCAAACAGCTTCTCTAGCTTCTCCAAGTTACTTGCAAGTTGAAAGTCCATTGTGTGCTGTGATATTAAGTGAAAGTGCTATTTCTAGGAGATGGTGATATTAAGTGAGCACAGGTGGGTTTAGCAGTTAATTTAATGCATTTAAATCTTAAGAAATTGCTTTTAAAATAAATTATTTGATCTCAAAACTGAGAGCTATCAAATTTACGTGTTTACGTCGCCACTACCCACATGGAATTCAACATAGGAAGATTCAACATAGTTATAACTTCAAAGTAATCAATTTGTATTATATTTTTATGAAGTGATCTAAGACCCTCGAACATGAAGCTCCCACTCAATTCTAAGAAAGATGCGTCGACACGCGATGTTAATTTGAGAGCTATGATATAGATAGAGCTATGATACCGGGAACTCGTCCGAACTTCAATGTTTTTAGCTTTGTTGTAAACATCTGTATAATATCTAAATAAATAAATTATTATAAACAATATTTTTATTCACTTAATAGGTATGTGTATGTGTTTATTGATGATACTTTATGTACAATTATCATAGCTACTAAACTAAATACGAGTATAGTTGCTCATCCCCTATTTACATACATACACAATAGTTACGCTGTTATGAATCAAAGAAGTTAAAAAGATACCAATAAGTGGAGGTGACCGTGATGAGGAAAAGCGCTGCAAATGGAAGGGATATGAAGAAAAAAGCTTAAGCAGCAAAGAACAATTCTATCCGTTAAATTATATTCTCAAAATATCGTATCTGTTCGTGTGTATTTTGTATAATACGAAAAACGAAACGGGAAAAAGAAATTTTAAACTTTAAGGATTGCCTGTGAAAGTACTGTGGATAATTAAAGCCGTGAATTGAATTTTTCGCCTCACCAAGTGGGTTTGTTAGTAGATTTCGGTGCCGATTTCCGCTGGCTTCGAGTTTTAATCCGGCTAAGTAAATTTGTGAGCGAGTCGGTTTTAAATGGCTGGAGAGTTTACGGAAGGATTGCGCTATCGGAAATGCTTCTTTTTCCGATAGTTTTTCGTTAGCAAGTTGGAGTTTCCTGAACGTGGTTCGGAAGGCGAGTTAAAGGTTCAGACGCGCATACGTAGTGAGTATAGTAGTAAGAGACGAGTGTCGATAGGCAATCCTTAGAATATTTTGGAAACATACCTACTCATAGATACTGTCTATCTATCTTTTTAAATATATCTATATATTGCGGTAACCGACAATAAACTTCTTGGATATGTCTCCAACGAATTTATTCCTATGGCTGGTACCAATATGTATGGATAATAACCGTTAAGTTTTATTGACAATTGTGGAATATTATTTCTCTATAAATCGACATATCATCATAATAATAGTTATGAATCTTTCAAACTGACGGGAAAACACTATGGTCTGGCAACATTGCATGGCACGTTGTAGCTATTTTATTACCATTAGCAATATTTGCGGATCAACTGATTTACACTGACTACACAATATAATAATAATTTTCATTTCTCTCCGAAGTCTCTCCAAAATACTATCACAAAATTTCATAATAACACCGTGCCAAACAACCATTGGCTTTACATGGATTTGGTAACAAGAAACACAGACTAAATTATAAAATTAAGCTTTAAAGCTCTACCGGCTTTGAACTGCATTCACATTTGCCACATCAAATTGTTAGTCGACTTAGTACTACCTTCATTTGGGCCAACCTAGATTCACTGAACTGTCTCACTGTGGGCGATTAAATAACGATGCACTTGTAGCTAACTCAAAACTAATTAAAAATGAAACAAGGTCGAGAAAGATCGTACGATAGTTTTGTTATCATATATTTTGATCATTTAGGTTCGATCTTAGTTCAATACCGATATAATCATATTAATTACAGTATAATAAGACTTATTATATAGTTATTTGGGTACCTGCTTAACTTAAGTATCTTTCATATAACAAAATTTATATTGAAAAATTCTATCTATTCAAAGATATTGAATAATGGTGCGAATAATCCTCTCATATATGAATTACTTATGCTTCAGCCAGTATAGAAGGAAAAATGAAATAATCAAAAAGCTGTTGTTCCTATGTATTTATTACTTCGTTTTACGAGTTGTTCGCTGGCGGTAAGATTCGTATCTACAAGATCTGCAGGAATCTAATTTCCTACAAAGCAATTGCTATCTGCTTACACAATTCCGACTGGGAACCTGATAAACTTGAAGCAGTTGCTCAATTACTTGTCAAACTTTACGCAATACTGTAAGCTTTGGTAAGATTTTCCATTTCAACTAAATCGCCTTAGTACTTCCTGAGTAAACAGTTCACTGCGAAATAAGCAGTTCAAATATCCTAGTTCTGGTTACATACAAACAGAATAAGTTTGTCTTCATATTGAAGTACATAGTTGGTTTTTGTTTCTGTTAGCATTTAGTACTGGAGTTGCACCATGCCTTAGAACATTGTTACCTACTTAAAATACGAGTAGAATTGAATTGTCGCTCGGTGTAAAAGAAAATCGATTTTTTTTTATAATGTTTATTTGATACTATTCATACGAACAATGACACAACCAAGCCATCTCTGCGCAAACCTTTTGTTTTCAGGCAGTCGCGAAATATAAATAAAGTTTGCAAAAATACAGTAATAATAGTATTTTTTCAAACATCTGTCTCTTGATGTTAAATAAAACCTACTTTTGTTATATATATATCATAAAGTTATAAACAAGAGTACTATACAAATTATCTTGCATAGAAATGCGGAAATGCTGGGGGTCATGAAAGGGGCAAAGGTTATAAGCAGTCACGATGTCTTGATGACAGAGACCGCTAGTAAGAGTTAATGCAACTGTTTTTGATGTCAGAAATTCGCAATGTCCTTATTGATTCAAAGTTACTTACATAATATATGGCACGGTAGCAAAGAAGTCTATTTAAACATACATGGCAGGTTATAAGCGTAACGTAATACTGTCGTAAACAATATTTTTATATACATAATTATATTATGTTTCCGTTTTGGTAAATAAAATTGTAAGCGTTCATTATTTCCTTGAACGAGACAAATAAGATAAAAATATCCATCTTTGACATTGCTGTAATATTCCGGGGCCTTAATAAGGTTGACTCTTTACAATCAGTATCTCGTGTTTCCTCTTATCTCATTTTGTGTTCGGCAATCCAAAATGGCCGCCACTGGTCCTTTCATCAGCTGTAATAAGCAATTTGAACTTGGCCCAAGCAAATAAGGCTTAATTTTATTTGGTAAGTCGCCCGGACGTATCCATATAATTCAAAGTAATATGAGTAACGAGGATTTTCGGATATAAAGTATGTTAACGAGATTACAAACAATTTCCTAAAACGCTTGCTCTCACACAGAAAGTAACCTACGAGTATATAATTTTGTTTACTTCTATACAAATGTTTTTCTTTATTTACTTATTTATCTGTATATATAGACCGTGTATGTAATTCCCTACATAATTCATAAATTACGACTTAATTACTTAATATCAATATTTGCAGTCCTCTTAAGATAGAGCTCATTGAATTGATTTCATCTTAGTTACGGGTAATAAATAAATAAAATTTGATTTCATACTACATATATAACTCATACACGGCTCAATGGGACGATTTTATTTGAAATATCCGTCATTTTGGAAGCAACGTTACTGAAATGTTACATTCAAGCTATTGGTTAATAAAAAAAATTAATGCATTCATTGGTTTTGTGGAAATTCAATTTCTGCGCGAACAGAAGCCACGGGCAAATGATAATTGTGTGTGTGGATTTCTCGTTTATATTGACGTTAATCAAATCAAAACCCACGCATATGACAAGTAGGTTACAATGCAATGATGATAGAATATTTCTGTGTCGCCGTAGTACGCCTTTCTTAATTTAACTATAGGTACGTTGTGTCCCCACGTGAACGCTCAGTACAATTGTCGCTACCTCTGCGCTTTGTTTCCAAAGCCAGCACATTGTTTCAAGACAATGTATTGTTATTTTCATCGCGATGTTCTTGTAAAAACTGTAAGTTTTAATTCTTTAGTATGGGCTTTGTTTATTCTTGTACGGTCGTTTAAATTTTGTATTAAGTTTGAAATTCAATGCAAAGCCACACTGAAAGCTTGAAATTTAATGCTCGCTGAAAGCCAAAATTGATTTATTCTAACCCGTTCTAATGTAGTTAATGGATTTTGAATCGTTGACCATCACTTTAAATTGATTGAGTGTGTTTTGTTTTAGGTTTAGTTACCTGTTTGGAAACATCAAAACCATGGTTGCCCGCTGCGAGAAAACGTGGCTAATCCTACCGAATCAAACGTTCATTAAAAAGTATTTCTATCGCAAACATTAACTTGACTTTCCAATCGACTATTGAAGGAAATGTTTCTTGAAAATTATTTCTCTTACATTTTCTGTTTCCTTTATTTCCACCGCTTTTCATTGGCTCTATTGGCTGGCAACATTTCTTGAAAATTATTTTTCTTACACATAGCAATTGCTTTCATGAATATGTTTATCGAGTGACACATTGACATGAGAAATATTTTGTTTCAGGTGAATGTTTATTTGAACTACTTAATTACGTTGAAGAAATAAAAAACCGTAAGTATTTATGTAAGGAATACCACAATAATAACGAGCCTCTCGGTTAGCGCATTATTATATGCTAAGTGCCAATTAAGTGCCACAGTAGCTTCTAGAGATTGTTTAACTGTCATTATCAAAGCATAAAACAATTGAAATCGCCACACACTGTCTTAACTGAATGCGCGAATGGATTATCACACGAAAACTGTTCATTTCTTAATACGAATGTGATAAGAATAGATTCAACTGGATGGCATAACGTCAAGACGTAACACATTTGAAAGTCAACAATAAAGACATTAGAAAGCCACGCCAAAAGACTTTGACCATTTATCATGCGCGAGTATTACGAGTGACGGGAATGTCACGGTAATGAGATTAAAACGATTTGGTCGTTTATGTATCGTCTTTATATGTCTCTTGTTTGGCATCGGTAGGTGATGTACTTCTACTGGATATATAAAAAGATATTTTTTCCTTTAATATGATTTTGTGCAAACAGTGTGAATATGTTCAATTTACAATTTTTATATTAAGGTTTTTTAACGTATGTATGTATGTATGTAAGGTTTTATAAATTATATGATAAAAAAAGCACACTTGCCTGGAAAGTTCTATCTTATTTTGAATAATCTCAAGTTTTATGTTTCCGGAAAAGTAGACGTTAGCAAGGAGTTCCACTTCTTGGCCGTCTGGGCCAGAAAGGATTTGGCGATTCCTTTCGACCGGCTTAGTTCTAATATGTTTAATGGCTTTGGTTTAATGGTTGATTTCAATCCATTATAAAATTAATTAAATCATTTACTTTTGTAATACCGCGTCCTTACTTCATATTAATATTTCATCATATATCATAATGCAATTTTTGACATACGTTCCAAAAAGTAAGAATATAACTGGGCTTAACATTGCGCCTTGAGAGATGCCTAGCCTTGAATCCATATCTATCGAGCGATAATATTATTAACATATTTATAAAGAATTTTAATGTTTATAGACTACTAGATATGCCAGCAGCTTCGCCCGCGAGGAAATCAGTGTGTCACAAAGTTTGTAAAAAATATTTTTTTTCTTCTGAAAATTTATTCTATGTTACTTCTGATACCCCAAAAAATATGTGTACAAAGTTTAAGGTTGAGCGGTTAAGTAGTTTTCGCGTGAAAGCGTAACAAACAAACTTACATACACGTTTAGCATATTATTAGGGAGGAGTTTGTTGCGACATGATAAAATTAGACATTTAAAGAACGTTACGAGATCTCTACAACGGTTCACATCATCCACCACAGTTATGAGACACCCAGCCATTGTTCGCCTACGCCTCGTATTACGTACGACGTATTGCAAGGCTCATGTCTCACGCGAATCATAATATTACGAGTACATAGTACTCTTACGAAAAGGTCGTAATATTAATTAATAATAAATATTAATGTGTATTACATTAGCTGCGTTTGCGGATTCAGACGCGTGAAATACCGTTTGATTAGCTATGAAGTACAAAATGTTATCGATATTTTTGGTCTAGTATTTACAGACCCACAGAAGGCCGAACGATAAAAATAGTTTTTTTCTCGCAGTAAATACCGAAAATTCTTCAATATGCATTTAACAAACAGTTGTTATTTTATCGTTACAAATCGATTTTTTTAAATAAAATCGAAGAATTAATAAGGATAAGTAGTAGCGTTAATTGTAGTTTTTTTGCAAAATAAAATAAATTCTTAACAGTTGCTGGAAACGATTTGTTGGGTACCTACATTAATATTAATTTTGCTATCAAAAGTGGGTAGACGGTACAATAAATTACTCCTTGTGGCGAAGTCACGACTTAGATTACATTCAAAACCGTAACGAGGATTGTTTCCAATATCCCGCCTGGGAAGCGAACCAGCCAACAATACCCGAAATTGGCATTCCCGCTTTGGATTCGAGACGCCGCTAGCGGACACCTAAGCAAATATGGAGTTAAATAAACTTTACCAGGAAAATATTTCTATCAATTCCCTACATGAATGTGACATTAATATGATTATAACCTCCTGATTAACGAAACGTTTGCCCTAAAATTTACTGAATTGAAATTGTTACCTTAAAATCCGATTCATTAATTTGTTTCTGTTTTCAAAGTTGTAAATAAATTTGACTGGCCTCTTGGTGTAAAAAAGTTGAGCCTTGTTTTTTCTGTGTGGGTACAAAATATATATTTGTTCCAATTGTTACTATTATAAATACTGTTAAACACAATTTGAACACTAAGTTAGTGCGTTTTAATGTTGTGTGTAATCTAAGTCGTGACTTCACCACATGGGGATGGCTCTTATAAGGCCTCCTATCTGGCCTCGCTATCTGGCTGCGATATTGTATCATTGTACGCATTGTGAAGATTGTTTATATGGGAGAAATGTAAGATTCAACTTATACTCTTATTATCTGGTTTGGAATGCTATTTATACTAGTTTTCACACTGTGAGAGTAGTGCATAGAGTTGTTGTACCTGTGAATACATTGCTGTAGTAATATAAAAGATATAATTTGAGTATACTGTACTTGCAATCATTATGTTATTATTTCAACGCACTTTCGTAGCGGTTGTTCTGTCATCATCTTGTGCAAAGGACTTATTACTTAACCACTAGTCCTATTTTAAATGCAGATATAACTGCTCTGTTACAGAAATAAAAATTTACAGCAAATGATTTATTCTTCTTAATAATTAAAGTCACGATATCTTAACGGTTATTGTTTTGGCGTCGGACGTTTGGATAAGGTCAAGGATATTCTTAGTTGCCAAATATAACCATTGTATTAAAGAAATTCGTTGTAAGCGTTATTGTTTTGCCTCACGTAATTTTGTATTGGGATATTTTTGGCCAAGAATTGAACTTATATACAAAATTAATGCTGTTCAGCTGAGCTGGTGAATAGTACAAAATGTAAACCTACCAAATTTCGTTTTTTTTGTCCCAAGTTAATATGATACCTAACGATGTACCTAAGTATTCATTGAATGCCTGCGATATAATGCTTATCGGCATTTTCGTTCGTTGTTTTCTTAGTTTTTGTTAGACATCTATTTGACTTGTTTTCTACGTTCATATACGCATACAAACATGCAACATTATAATAAAACATTATTAAACGTTTAAAAACTTTAGTCTTTAATTTTCCAATTAGTATTTTATTGGATTGCCCTGTTAATAATTTGCATGCAATATTTGTAATAATTGACTACTTAATATATCACTAAAGTTAATTCCTTAGTACTTGTCGAATCAGCTCGACAGCTTAATTCCAGGTAATGTATCAAAGGGACTAGTTAAGAGCTGGTTATGATCTATATAATTTAAATGGTCGGTACATTATTCAGTGCATTGCTACATAACTCAAGATGTTGCTGTGTCATTCAAAGTCTACAATAAGGCTCTGACGGTGCAAACTGAAATTGAAACCTAACTGAGCTCAACCGTTGATTTTGACTCAAATATATGAACGCATTTGTATGTCAGTGGCAACTACGGCACATGATGATTGAACAGAAATTTTATGATTTTTGTAAAAACAGGTTTCATTTCAAAGCCAATGTTTTGGAGTGATATATTTGTATTTAGCTTATTGAATTAGTGGTATTGCATTGAAAATGTACACTTCAGACCACTTCGGTTAGGTATTATGTATTGTTTCAAACTGAACCAAATCAATATTACTATATTATAATATGGGTATATATATTATAATATGTATAATATATTATAATATGGGTCACAAAATCAATATTATAATATAAAAAAGTCCCCAGTCTGTATGTGAGCGATTTTCTCAGTCTACGGAACGGAATTTTTTACGGTTTTTACTAATCGATAGTGCAACTCTTGAGGGAGGTTTTAGTATCTTATAGACAGTTCTCAGGAGCAGCGTGGGAGAGGCGATAAGGCCTCCTCAGTTGACGGTAAGATCTGCAGCCAAAAATCAAATGTAAAATGTTTTGAAATTAGTGAATTTTATTGGTGACTTTAATAGTCTAACCTGTCTAACCTTCATAAAGTTGTTATAACAAAACAATGTAATAACAATAAAGAGCGTTAGACGGGAACAAACAGTTTTGTACAAGCTACGTCATTTCGAGTGCTCGCAATGTATAGCTTCCGAGTATTTAACGGACGTCAGGACCCGCTATTGACCTTAGATTCAACTTTGAGACGAAGCCGAGCGTTAATCCTTTTGATCACTGAACGGTTGGTTGCGGCCCGCAGTTTGTAGTCCTTCTGTTTTGTTAATTCACTAGTTTTTACCTATTTATGTTCTTTCATATGGTAATACGGTTCTATTCAACGAACATGCTGCGCTAGCTAATCTAATGTGGAATGAGGTCTTTTTTATTTTTCTGCATTATAGTCAAGATTCAATGACCGGTTTGTTGGTGAAATGGTTAGGGAGCCTGACTGCTGAAATATGGGTTATGCGTTCGGTTCCCGACAAGGAAGAATATTTGTATGATGAATGTGAATATTTGTGCTGTTTAGAAATAACTGTTGCTTCTCTTGAGGGCTAATGGTTGCCACAACTATACACTTGATTGTTCGCCACATCGTTCAGAATGTAACAATTGTTTTAATTACACATGACAGTTATATATAATAAAATATCTATATCTATATAAGCACTAATTGTATGTATATATGTATGTTTATCAGCTGTCCGGTTACCATAACACAGACATTAAATTACCTAATTTAGGAAAAGACACCCTTTATTTATTATATTATTAATAAGCGGTATAGGCACCTACTATGTTATCTTCAATGATGTCTAAAATGGCATTTTTTATAGTTAAATTATCTTTTCAACAATAAATATCCTAACTGAAGGATAATATGACACGACATAATCGCCGTGTCAAGGTTAAACGCCTATTCGCGGAACCGATCGCAATAAATTTCGCTATTAATATTGTGAAATCAATTTGTTATTCGTTAAAATAAATCGAACTGTTACTGAAATTGATAGGAGCGTTGCGCAATAAATTCATAGTTAGCGCAATAAAGTGTTTTAATGGCTGAAATATTTGACGGCCAGTGTATAAGTGACTTATTGAGATTAATTTAGACCATTCAAAGGATTACTTACAGAGAATAATAATATTATCGTAAAGCACATCGAAGCATATACCCACACATGCGCGTTCATCGGACAAATACTTGTCATGAACGGGAATCGAACCTACTACCGCTCAGATGTTAGAGACTTTGAAACTTTGAAAGACTTTGAAACATAACATATATACATATATATATGTACATATAATCTTCAAAAGCTATGTATAATTGTATAGCTATATCTTGGAGATCGCCAAATCTTAAACCAAACAACATACAAGAACAGCTACAAGCTACTAAAAAAGCGTTTCCGCGATTTGTATATCAAAGTAATCAGTCGATACCAGTCTGTTATCGTTAGATAGCGGTCATTGAACTCCGTGGAGACTACTAAACTGTATCTCCATTAATTCATCCTGATACAGCACGTTACAATCTGTACTAAGCTTTACCCAGCTGCTCGTAATATTCTAGATCTAAATGTGGAAAATAAATAAAATCAAATTCAATTTTGATTTCGTTACCGATAGTAAAACATCATTCGTAGTAGGCATATATCATTTCGCATATTCCGACGGAGTGAATAAAAATGGCGGTAACTATTCAAAACAATGTTGTCATTTTTCAAAATAACACATAGATCACGGCGCTTTTGTATTGCTGGTATAATAAATAAACGGACAGCTTTTTTATGTGCAAATGTACATTATGTAGATGTGGGCATTTACTCTCCATTGCCATCAGTAACCGATCTCCGATACCACTGTAGATATAAGACTAATAACTAAGTATTATTGCTAATAGGACCTAAGGGACGTAAGAACCGTGAGAATACTAGTAAAAATTAGTAGTGTTCTTAGTTAAGTTTAGTTAGTTGTTTAATAATATTAGTTAATATTATTAAACAATGCCCCCAGCGTGACAGAAAACAGTAAGCGCCAAGTATAACTACCTTTACACGCTGACGTGCTCCTTCTACAAATTCTTTCGTCTATACTAATAAGAGCCACATGAAGGAATATACGTTACATGTACAATGTATTATTATCACATATATTTTCAGCAGCGTAGATTGTGTAAGAGGGTTGAAACGAATTCTATTAGGGAACGCATTGTTATGTTGCAAAATAATAGTTATTAACTAGCCACGCAACAATCATTTACAGGCAATGAACGAACGATACAATACATAGTTGCGAGTGAACGGAAATAGATAATTACACTAATGAAGTAGTCACGGCGTGTCATTGAACTTGTGAATGGACAATGCGGTTGAAACAGATAATTTGAACGACTGTCGTATCATTTGTAGCCATAAGATTATTTGTACCTACATTATTATATGGGTTGCGATTTAATGCAATGTGTCTTGTTCTGCATTATTATCAATACGACGCTATCAGAATGATTTAACTGAAACGTATTAAAGTTGATAATTGAATGGTATAAGAAATAAAATATTTTTCTATAGGTTACTAGCTGACCAGGCGAACTTCGTACCATCTAACAGTCAATAAATGTCGTTTCTGACCTAGCCGTTTCACGGGTTGCCTCTCTTTCCTATTGCGAAAGAAATGAAAATTTAGGGAAAATGATTCGTCTATCATAATTATGCATTTGTCGATTTTTCATTGTTTTTAGGATTTATTCTGCTAGTCGGGGCGGAGAGGAATCCAACAAATCAAAAATCATGAAAATTGGTAAAGCAGATCTCGAGTTATAAGTGTTGTAAC
>DWGJ01003845.1:0-12622 GCA_018246895.1 Aspitha aspitha aspitha | reverse complement strand
ATTTAGGCCATAGTCTACCACGCGGGCCTAGTGCGGATTGGTAGACTTCACACACCTCAGAAAATATTATGTAAATTCTAACATATCTAAGGTGTGCGTGCAGGTTTCCTCACGATGTTTTCCTTCACCGTTATTGCAAGTGATATTTAAATTTTACTTATAAAACTCTAAAAAATTCTTGCTAAGTGTTAATTAGTTTCAAACTGAAATGTAACATTCATCGTAAGACCATAACCGAAGTCTTATTAAAAACACACACCGTTATTAAAAACACACCATTCTAACGTTGATTAAAAAACCTTTTCGATTGACTTTTAATAATCTTACATCAAAAATTCATTTTCCACCAACCACAACTGAATTGACTGACCATTAATTTATAACAACAATTAATACGTAACAGTTCTAAATAGCTGTTAAAACGGTTAGCAAAATCGATATCAATTCAGCGTCCATATTTGGCCAGTTAATAACCAAACGGAATGAATGGTGAATGTAAGTCTAACCATGACACAGAAAGAATGCTGACAGTCAGTTATGACTGGTAGCATGAAAATTTAATGGAACACGATACTGTTTATGTACTCATACACTGCCTCCGCGTAGTAGGTCCGTTACATTGATGTTTAGTTAAGATGCGTCTTGTATAAATCGATAAAAATAATACCAACAAAAATATTTATAGACATGTGTTAAGTCATTTCATTACAAACAAAACGTAGGCTTCTTGTTGTAATATATATGTTAGATTTACATTTACAGCTAAACAAATCAAATAAACAACACGGTTATTAACATTTTTATCTTCCTGTTGGACTTAAAAATCCCATCGGAATGAGAATTAGGATTGTAGTCTACTACGTCGGTCCATTGCGAATTGGTAGACTAGCTTGAAGAACGTTACGCAGAACTACAAGGCAGACAGTTTTTTTCAGATTCTCCCATCACTCAAGTGATTTATAATAGTCTACTTAGAAACGTAGAAAAACTACGCTAAAACTTTACGCGATCTCAAACGCACTAGCATGAAAATTCCATAGTTTGCATATCGCAGCACTTCCGGATTAAACGTTATTGTACGCTAGTCCGTTTCGGTATGTGACTATCGTCGATGGAGCGTTACTGGCGCGTTACCTGAAGGCGGGTCATGCCACTCATGCCATACACTATTAATTTCTAGCGTACCGTACGTGATCGTCGTCCGGCCTAGTTGTTCCATCCGCCAAGGCTGGCTCTCCTCGTTGATAAATCACGTATGAATTGCCACAACACCGCTCGGAGAGGCGTCAACATTGATCGTGTTTATTTTATTTACAAAGCGAAAAAGACAACAGCTACAATGCAATCTATATTAGTATTATGAATGCGAATGTCCTTGTTTGTTTGTTTTTCATTCACGTCAAAACACAACAACAAATCGATGTGATTTTTGGTAAGAATATACTGAAGGGCTGGAAAGTGATATAGAATATATTTTACACCTTTTAATCTAATAAACGGTATAGATGGCGTTACAGGCGCAATAACGATATGATGTTTGAAGAAAGTAAATTCTTTTAATCTGGCGGCGAAACCGCGGGTAACAGCTAGTTAGTACATTATAAAGCACTAGCGGCCCTCCCTGGCTTCGCACAGGTATAAAATATATAGCATATACTCACTGAAAAAATGACTAAAATCGATCCAGTAGTTAGATTTATTCATTACTGCCCGTGGCCCGCAAACGTTAAATTTGATTATTTTACATATAAACCTTCCTCTTCAATCACTGTATCAATTAAAAAGAACCGCATCAAAATCCGTTGCGTAGTTTTAAAGATTTAAGCTTACATAGGGAAGTAGAGACAGAGAGAGCGACTTTGTTTTATACTATGTAGTGATTACTTCAATTCAATAGCTCAAAAAATTATTGAAAAAACACTTACTACAGTATCACATTCGGATAATTTACTAATCACAAATATATGTACAGTTGTCATATTTAAATACACAGAACTCAATTATGCATTAATTATGAAATTAGAAGTAATTTAATCAAAAAATTTCGTGTTCAAAACACGAATTATTGGAACGTTTAGTCATCAAATATTCATTCATATTCGTTCGTCCCAATTTGTTCGGCCAAAGTTAGTAGAACCACGCCTTGAACCGACGTAAACTGAATATACGATTCTCAATCAAAGCCTTGATGACTTTCGAATGTGTGATACATGGAACGAGTAGCGGAAAACTCAGGACCAAGTTATGAGTAACGTTTTACACGCCAATACGACACAAACCTATACTTTAATATTATAAAGCTGAAGAGTTTGTTTGGTTGAACGCACCAATCTCAGGAACTACTGGTTCGAATTGAAAAATTATTTTTGTGTTGAATAGTCCATTTATCGAAGAAGGCATTAGGCTATATAATATCACGCTATGACTAATAGGAGTGGAGCTGCAATGACAAATGTTGCAAAAACGGGAAAATATTCATTTCCACGCGGGCGAAGCTACGGACACAGCTAGTTTAGATATCAATCACAAAAACTGCAAACGACAATTTCGTTTAAAATATGCGGATCTCCGCGTTGTGCAATTGCATGTGTCAATTAATATTTATTTGCATGTTAATGGAATTCTATAACTCGAAGAGAGTGAAATCAGTGATAAGTATACTGGAAGAAAATTAAATATTCGTGGTGCGTAGTTTTCTAGGCTACGTCAGCTGCGCCGCAAGTTTGGATGGCCGTTCGGTGGTGTACCCACCAGCGGTCTCCTTTCACACCGGTTTGCTAAGGAGAAATTTTGCATGACAACACAAAACGTCTATCGTGTGCTGTTTGTTTCAAGCGATGAATAATCTGCACTAATATTAGAAAGAGATAGAATTTGTTTTTGTTTTGTTTGGGTAATCTCAAACTGCCTGATCGATTCGAGAAATTCTTCTCCTAATAGATAATTTCTGATTATATATGTTATTTTGTACAATTACATGAAATTAAAATTCACACATGATTTGTGCAATACGTATTGTACAAATATGGAGCATTATTATAGATCAACAAAGATCTGATCTCAATAAGCGTTTAGACCTCAGCATAAAATTTCCAAAGTAAGTTTCACTAATGTTCTCTTCGGTGTACTAAATCATGAAATAAATGAAGAAAACAAGGCCTTTCCATTGATTACATTACATATGCATTATGACTATATTAATATATGACTATGTTTTAGCATCATGCCTTTGAAAACACAAAAGGTCTATATGTGAGGTCCACACGAAGTAAAAACCGTTTAGCGCACGTCATTGGGGTTTATTGGTTAGTTTTTTTTAAATTTATAAACAATTTTGAACCACGGTAACAACATGCAATGGAATATAGGATTATTTTTACATTACCATATTTACATTTGAACCAATTAAGAAAATTATACCCGTTCTAAATTTCATTCATACCTTAATTTTCTGTAGAAAACGCCTGTTAATGCTGTATTTTTAGAAAAATAGGCCCTGTAGAACAAGTACCAAATCTGTTAAAAATTTCTCTGTCGCCAACGGACATTTGCAACACCGGAGGGAAATCTATAGTAAAAAATGTACAAAATTTCAACCTTCAACGATTTGCAAGACAGCTAGCTGTTGTGGAGTCAATAACCCTGAGGATTAGTATTACAATTAGCATGCCATGTGTTCTTTTAGGAGAGATAGTTGATGTAATACTGCATAGAACAATTTCCAAATAGGCGTGTAATATAATTATACTCGTACTTATACTCAGATCGATTAGTAACTTTTGTCGACGCAATATCTGCATTGTGGGATTGAATGAATAAACCAATTTTGTTATTTTTGAAGTAGACAACATTTGACCACAATCTCGCGTTATGGCAAGAGACGATGTGGCATGCTTTCCTAGTATATGCCTAATCCACTCTGTCTATTAACACAAGCTTTATTAAACGGATAAATCATTCATATGTCGCTATATCGTATTTATCGTGTAATGAACATGAAATGTGATAAATGAATCCAATACGGTTTCGTGAGCAAGTTCGGGAAATAGATAATAATACATTCTAATTAGAAAGTTTATCACACTTTAATTAGTTATATCCATTAATAAAGCGTTATAAAATACAATCAAGACATATAACATTTATTGAATGGTCATAGTTTCTCTCGGCCATAAATATAACAGAGAAATGTAATAAAGTCGTTTGTATTTAATTTAGCGAGATTTTCTAATTAAAGTTAACAAGCCAATATCATTAAAACAGTAACTCAATTTTTTATTTAGATATCGTAATGCCTATAAAACATTATTTTCAATTATAATGAAGTGATTGTGTTGTAAAATATAGACTTATTTTAATACTCACAGAATTTTTTTTAAGCAAAAGAAATATTAAGAACAATTGCCATACATTTTCCATTGTTCAATTTGCCCACTTAAAAAGAATGCTCAGAGTATTTTCTTCCGGCCTTTTTCTCTCGGTCTACCGCGCCTACTAATTGTATTAAGGTGAATCCAGCAATCATTTGTATTCTATCATTGTAATTTCGAATTTGAAAATTGCCAATATAATTTCCAATATAATACAATTACAACAATCTAGTTATCCGACATAATAACGTATAAGTAGTAGTTATATAAAGAATAAAATTGTTCAGGACTAAATTACTTAGTCTGTACCGCACGATACTATCCGGTTTTGCCAGGTGTAGTTGTCTACCGCCTGTAACGTTTAACAACTATTGAATCATAACTTACGAATATGACCCGTATTTGTGTTCTCAATTCGATACGCAATAATCATTTATTAACCGATATAACTTAACTGAATCCACAATAGCAGAACTAATCCGCGCTTCCAAACTCAAGTAAGTATGTACATTATATTGTTTTCATAATGTTCTACAATGTTTCATTTTGCAAATATCATCCGAGCGACTTTCTTCGTCCATTAAATGTACGTTTATTACCACTAGGATACGTTTCAAACTGTCATTAAGCAGCATGAAAGTGCATTACTAACACTATAGCGATTATACTTCAATTTGCAACAGTTAGGCACTTGTTTCACAATACCGTACAACTGTTCCACTGACCACAGAGTCTGTTCACGCCATTGTGAACCTTATTACGTAAGCGCAAATCTCACAGTGCCGTGGATGTATTTGGAGCAACATGTTTTGCTCCAATACGTTGAAGTAATCATTACCATGAAAGTACGTTCAATTAGAGTAAACACTGTGATTAGTATTGGAATTATTTGCGAACTGGATTGCATGTGATTTTTTCGAGGCGACAGCTAACTAGTTTTGACAAGTGCGAACGATTTAGAGTTCTTGCTTAGTTCAATTACGGATCAGAACCGGAAACTGTAGATATGTATAAAATACATATTTATATGTTACATAATTATAATTAAGTATGTAGTTTGTTCTGTTACATTTTTATTTGTCACACAATAATATCTTTGACTTTAGTCACGAAAAATAAAGATTTTGAACTCGTTAAAAATAGAAGCGTAGAAACAAGTGTGCTTACATCGAAACCGGTTTAAATTCTTAGTTTCTGCCCAACCCAACGGGAAATAGGCATTGCATTAATGTATGTAAATATATATTTCATTGATATTATAATCTTGAAACATGTTATAATCTTGAAAAAATCTCCAATTCACGAATAATTTGACATTGATGACTGTACGCGAATATTTTTAATCATTCCTCATTTAACAGCAAGTTTAATAGGACATTCAATAATTGTGAATATTTGAATAGGCATTTTCATACGTGCATGAATTATGCATAGGAGTACAACAACAGTGAGGTGTAGCAAAAAGTACAGTAAAAAAGTAATTAGGTTATGTGTGTAAAAAGATAACTCCGCCTCATTTCTTGCTAGTGGGGCACGGTTGAGTTAGCTTTGTTCTCCATACTGAACAGTGTTATTCGATCACTAGCTGAATTATCGGGAACCAAAATATATAATTATCTGCAACCTCTATCCATCATCGGTTCCCAAATACCGTGCCATATACTGAGACGTGTAGACGGTCCTTAGATTGAATTTAAAGCAAATACACAAACTATAGATGGTAATACAGAGTAACAGATGAAAATATCCATTTTTCATATAGCTTTTGAGCAGTAGTAAACAGCTAAAAAACGTCTATCTGCACAGTATACCTGTACTTAGTCATTTCAATTCTAAAGACTTGTTCTTGAGTAATTATAGGTCTGTCGGTCACTCAGCCTACTATTAACACTTCAGTTTATGTACTTACAATATCTTACTATAGCATTGCAAAAGCTTTAACATCCTTGCTTAAAAAATCATTGTCTAATAACAGAAGCTAATCAATTGTATAACCTAAAATGAATTCGTAAATCTGCAAGTACCGTAGCTTACCTGATGGAGGTCTCTCCTTTGGGTAGCAGATCCGGAACAAACCGCGCGTCCTCGTGTAGAAGTAGTATTTGCTGTTCAGACTGTCCAGGATCGCCTTGGAGTTTGAGTTCACGTCCGTGTTCTCCGTTACTTGGTTCTAAAACAAAGATATTACCAAAAGTTAATAAATAGCACCTTGCAATTTACGAGTCTGAACACGGGTATACAAGCTGGTCAGTAACGAAATACATATACTAGAAGAATAACGGTAAAAATCCATTAATGATTTCAAACAGTGAATATTTTGAAAATGTGTTGCGGTTTTATAAATTACAATCGCTATGATTGATGGTCCTTCGAGCCAGACCAAATTCGAGAAATAACACCTCGTGAAAACTTCTTAGGTTGCTCAATATTATCATTAGGCTATAAACTATACATTATCCGTCCATATGAGAAAATTGTTGGACAAAACTTTCAATACAGCTACAATTACTGTATTGCAACATAATTGCCAAAACATAGGAAATGGTCTTTAAAATATTAAACCCTAAATGTAACGTGAACGTCATTGAAATTCCGGCTGAATCAATTTGCAACGTTAGACGTCAGCCAGTTTTGTCCACCACAAAGGGTAATTACGGCAACCGGTTCCATTCCGGCATTCTTGTCGGGATGCAAGACAGTGCGGCTCTATTGATCGAAGAATGGTAATGTGCCTGTGTTTTAACATTTCAACGAATATTTGTGATGGCGCATTAGTCTATAGTGAAATATATTAAGCGATCGTTATATTAACGATATACTTCTTTATTGTTTCTTTCATATGATGGGCCAGCAATGGAATTTTGTACCATGCCTATTAATGTTTTTTTAATCGTTTGTACAATTCTGAAACTATGATTGTGTAATAAACGTGCACATTAGATATAACCGTTATTCTGTTAATATTTTTAATGATATCAGTAATTATCAATTAATATTTTCCTACATTACGGAACATACATTTTTATTCTCATTTACGGAAATGTTATTAATATTAAAAGTATTCGTATAAATTCAAAGTAGACTTAAATATGACGAAATATTTCAAACTAGAAATTTATAATGGCTTTAACACAGCTGTCATTTATGGTATGAGTCTATTTTGATGCTATTGAACTAAATTTAAAGCATGACAATAGCTGAAAACATGTAAAATGTTTGCGATGTTATTAGACATATATGTAGATACAGCGCGGCATATACATATATACATTTACATACATAAATAATACACAGTATAATCGTAAATTGTCGTGTACGTAGATATACATTTTTCTAGTTTCGCTATCACTTAATTGTCTATCTATGCACAATTAGTTACTGTCACGAAAGCTATACATACTCGTCCAGATTATGTATGCTATGATTTTACGTACAAAAGAAAGTAGCGTACGAGTCACCAGATTAAAAAGAGTTGATGATAACAATTCTTTGAAGATACATAATGCAGTTAATAACTTTAAATATAAACACTTCGGTCCGGCGTTTTGGGGTACACATTTGGGCGTCTAATACATACATCTACATATATCTTTAGTTTCAGTTAGGTACGATTTAAGGTCTGATATCAATTGTTATAAGGGTGAAGGCAAACATCTTTTACTAGTGTATGCGTATTGCTTTCAAAACGCGTTCGAAGTCGATTACGCTCTTGAAGTATAGACATATGGACTTGTGGACAGTGAGACGATAAATAGGTAAATAATGATGAGGAATAATCAACTAATTCTGTGGCAAAAATTTTTGAACGTTCACTAATTCAACGACCATACATTTCCATGTATACATAAATTCCTAAAACTATTACGAAATCGCTTTTCAAAAATGATTTTATTCATCGTAAACCTTTACATCGACCGCTAGAGATCTGAACAATAGTTATATCACGCGGTGGATGTTAATAGTGTATGAGGTTAACGCGTTTATGCGGAAACCGGTTCTGATGCCTTGATGACTTCCCAGAGGGGAAGGTACAGGCATCTCGGAGGCTGACGACGATTAATTTGTTATTGGAAATACGTATCTATGCAGCGGAGACGATAACGTTGTTTAAATTTTAAATTCATTATTGCAAATGAACTTTTTATGAAGTCATAGTGACATGCAGGTTACGTGAGGAAAGATTACGTATGCTGTCTTCATTTTGTTCAAAGTTTTATAATCTGTAGTGCAATGTGGTGTTGCATAATTTTTAATCTATGGAAGTTGGTGTAATAACCGCTTTTTGTGAGGAAGAGGAAAATAGATATTCTCACCTAGTTAATAATCTTGTAACGAACAGGTACGCACATCAAGGAAATAATATTGTAGGGTACAATTGGATGTTATAAAAAGAGCACTTGCTTTTTATGTAACAGATAAAACAAGCGGACTTGCAGGCATTTATTAATGCGTCTAAATTCTGGACTGTATATTGGCCTGAAATCCAATTACAGATGCTTCTGTACATTCGTTTCGAATACTTGTGTAAGTTGTTGAAATTTACGAACTTTAACTCTTGCTTATCAAATTACTATTTTTTTGTCATTTACCTATATTAGATCTTTCTACGGCTACTGGAGACTTCGAACGAAACTATTAACTTCGTGGCTGTGATAGACCCCTGATCAAAGCCGGATGATGGAATTATCGAAGGAAAAAAACTCAAACGTTGGAATGAGATAAAAACATACATACATAACATTAAAGCAACCGACTGATATAAAAAGTGGACGAAACATAACACCTTTAATAATATTTACATCTTATATTCCATAGCTAAAAATGGTAATCGAAAACCATGCAGTTTTAAACTCGGATTGGCGATGCGTAAAACCGTACCGTGGATAGGACTACCTAACCGTCGTGTTTTCTTTCATACCGCACGTCTAACAGCTGGTCTGCCCATACATCTCCGTGTCAGAATCATTTTGTTGAATACTATCATGTTTTACGATACGTTCTTAGAACGTAAGATAATAGAAGAATAAAAGAAAATAGAAAAGTATGAAAACCTTATATAAGATTGTACTAGAATAAAACCTAATTACTAGTACACAATAAGTAATGGGACTTATGTGTTTAATAAAAGCTCTATTTTACAATCTTCGTTATATTACAACAAATGTTTCATACAACTTTTTTGTCATTCATATGAGTTTAGTTTTATTGGGAACATTATCGAGACTAAATTCGTTTGGCGCACGAAAATCTAAAAAAAAACAGATGTGGAGCGAACAAAAACTCGGTACGTTTACACTCCGGTGCTCAGCAAAAACCGAACTCGTGCACTAGCGGGCACAATAACTTAATTACCAGAACTAGAAAACTAATTTCGACATGCCGCTGTTTTTATTGTTGTAAGACAAATCCTATTCGATTCCCACGCGCGGAGCAGGTCGCACGGCTCGAGCGAGACTTGCCGCAGTACCCGAGGAACCCTTGTCACTGGTATTTTTTTCCATTTACCCACAATCGGATCGAGTCGTCAGCGATTGGCCACTGGAGCGAGACGTTCCTTCAACCCGAGTTCATCGATCGTCGGTTTTTATCGAATCAACTATCGGATTGCAATAATCAATGGGAAAGCTGAAGAAAGCTGTTACAATTGTTCATATGTAATATCCACGTCGAATTGTCGACAAACGTAGCGTTGTTCAATCAAATGCTTTTGTTACTTATGTTAAATGAAACTTTTTGAAACATCGATATTAATAGAATTTGAAACGCTTATTAACCATATACATTATAAACAGGAAAAATTTGTATTTTTATATCCGTGTGTGTATGCAACGAATTGGCTCAAAAACTGCTGGACCGATTTCATCATTTGAATGCTACATTATCACTGATCAATATAGGCTATATAACGTCACGTTATGCCTAATAGAAGTGGAACGAACAGCAATGAAAAATGTTGCAAAAACGGGAATAATTCAGATGGCAAGACGTTTGCGGAGTCGGCTAGTTAAGTATATAATATTTGGATTGTGTAGTTTATACATAACAGTAGAATTCCACAAACGTGTCATGTTTACGCGTTGAGGTACAACACAACGTTCTAAATAAATTTCTCACAAAAACTGCCCGCCGTTGAGAAGTCGCATGTGTCGCGACTACCGAGCGATATGAAGCAACCGCACAAAGATTGCGTACGGCTTAATGAAACACATTCCTATTTTATCATTCCATTAGCTAACGATACTTGCAAGTAATAAGCCCGGTTTGAAAGTTTGAAAATAGTCTACTATTTCGGGGATTTGATTCAAATCCTGGCACGCATCTCTTGTGTTTTACGTGCGTTTTAGAGCTTAAAATTTAAATATCATTACCTATAAAGGATGAATCTAATCTAAAACCTCCAGCTGTAACAATGAAAGGGTCGGAAAAAATACTTTTGGGTGAGTTCACAAGTCTTTTTCAGTTGTACGCGCAGTTATCTTATTAGTGCAACGAAAGAAAACAGCTATTATACAATCACGCCAGGCCTCTAATGGAGTAGGCGGAAAGCACAGGCTGGCAGATAATCTAACGAGATTCTTCTATATTCATGTCTCTTCATACATATGCGCTGGTTTTGGTTTACATCGCTATTACACGGTATATAAGTACACGAATTATCCTATTATCTTATTATCCGATTATCCTTTATCTAATTATCCTACCCCAATAGTGCTTCCGTATTATAATTTAATAGCTGAAAACAAAACATACAACCGAAACTACGTGTGTTACTTTCGCCGCATATTCAACTTGTTCACAGTGAACAAGTTCACCTGTACGTACATAATTGAAACTCATTGTTTAGCCACTTTCACTCATGCCTCCGGGTGATAATCAGTTAAAAAAAGTGTTCATTTCGCCGGATAGAATTATTTTACATTATAACTATATCGATTATTTGGATTCCCGAACTATTAGTGAAACTGCCCAAGTATATTTTAACGATTGCATTTGTATTGTTTGGTTTAAAATGAGAACTTAAATATCAATTTTGGTGCCGACTGCTGAAGAGTGGAACTTCCTGCTGTCGTCTATTTTTTCCGATATGTCAATTTGGAATTATACTCAAAAGCGAACTGGCATTTTCTACACAACCATGCTGTATCCTAAAATGCACCTCACTTACCATAATGTGACCTCATAGAACTTAATGCCGACTGCAATGTTTTAACAGTCAACCTAAAAAATACAACAAATTATCTTTGGAAAGTTCTAGATTCTAATTTTGAAAGATACTAATACTAGTAATATTAACTTGCACATTTAATATGTCCTCGCTGGGACTCGTTGATATCTTTTGTACGATACAATCAATGGCGGAAGGAAAGAATCGTACAAATTCAACGTATTTAGCGCTCGAGTATTTCCCAGTTTCCATAAATAACATCTTGTGATTTACTGCTTCCATACATGATTCATCAATTAACAACAATATATTACGCATTTATTTACGTTCATGCACCTATTGGTGTCGCCTTTGTTCGTATCATTTTATAATCCTACAGAAAAATTATAACGTTCATTTGAAATGAAATTTATTTGAATTTTTAAAATGTGCATAAAACTATTATCAATTAAAATAATCTACATAACAATACAAACGTAAAATATTACAAGTGGATTGGTTTTGGTTATTTTCAAAAACGAATTTTACTTTTAAAACGAGTAATGTTAATTTGAGATCGACTTCAATCTAGTCATGTGGGAACGTTAATTAAAAACGATCGAGTTCTTACGCATTACGCGGATTATGTGAAAGACACTCGCGTGAAACCGACGCACCAATTTCCAGTTTCAAGCTAGCTCTGTACTATGTACCAGTAAATACGCAATAGCTTTAAGCGCAAAATCAACTCGAACTGTCATTAAAACCGACTGTAATTTATGACTGGGCACGCTTGGAACGCTGCGTTATGCTATTCTGTGCCTACGCTTTTGTAGTACATACAGACACTACTACAAGGATAACTATTATATTGTTGGAGAGACTGTTGAATGTAGATGAAGCACGGCAGGTTTCTAAGGATAGAGATATTTGGCACTCGCTGTTTTCCGCCTACCCCGTTAGGGACCTGGCGTGACGATGTTTGTTTTCTACCGACTTCAAAAAGGAGGAGGTACTCAATTCGTCTGTATTTTTTTTTTTTTTTTTTTGTATGTTTGTTACCTCATAACTTTTTACTGGGTGAACCGATTTTGATGATTTTTTTTTT
>DWGJ01003844.1:0-12623 GCA_018246895.1 Aspitha aspitha aspitha | reverse complement strand
AGCAGTGTCACGGTATTTTTGTTCGACGCCACAGTTAGAAGTTTGCAAATTAGACATCGCAACGAATCGGTTAAGGATATCCATTTATAATTATCATTTCACAAATAAAAAGAGTGAATTCATTATTCATCTTTTCTACGAAAGTTATAAGGCGAAACACCATTATACTTCTTGAATCGAAGGGAATAATTGTAACTTTGCTCAACACATTGTGATGTTGTAATAGTGAGAGAATATCAACATTCATTTTATGATAATATACTTAATACCTATTATATATTGACACCATTGCCTTACTCTTAATAGAATAAACTACAAATACCATTCATTACTCACTCCAAGTTGAAACTTTACCCTTTTTTGCATTTGGCAGTTACAATGGCTGAGGACCTGTAAAGTTCAGCAACTTTAGTGGCAAAGATTTATTGTATCTGTACTTTGTAGGGTTTAGTGATGATGAATTAATAAATGAACAGGGACTCCTGTTGTTGTGTTTCATATAAAACACTATTGTTGTATTCATATAGTTTGTGCTTATATATAAAAACCTAAATGTTTTCATTTGTTAGTGAATCAACAAATAGCTTTTCTATTAATGTGCAGATTATATTGTGAGGCTATATTTATTCCAAGACATATTCATATTACATAGCAGTGATAGTAGAAAGTTAGATCACTAAAAATAAAATATGATTTGTTGAAGCAAGATGAACCATGCTTGGATTACACATGACTTACATTAGATGCACATAAAACATTGATGACATACCATTCTAGATATTCAGTTATGTAACTCAATTCTGGAACTGAATATTTTTTTGCAGATTTATTTATTCTTTATAATTCTATATAATAGATGGACTCATTGCATATAGATATTTTGTACTAGTAAATCCTTCTAGGACATGGGGTCCCAAACTTTTCTCGGTCACGGTCCACTTTTATATCATTCTCGTTAGCAAGGACCACATATAATAAAAACAAACTAATTAATCAAACTGAAATTTTAATTAAAGCAGGCAATGGGTACAAGTGACTCCAATGTGACTGTTACCTCCTTTGTATATTTCAAACCAATGTAAACAAAATTGTAGGAATAGATGTATTAGTGTCAGTTAGTATAGATAGTATTAATTAATCTATGCATAAATTAAAACTGTAATCAATTGGTGTGTGTAAACAGAGGATATTAAAAAAAACTATTATTCGAAGCTAGCTACTACCACTATCCCTCAAACTGAAACAAATTTCTTATTAATTAATTATAATAATTTACAAAAAGTTTTCACATGAACTTTTATTGCAGTTGATATCAGCATGATTACTTAAACATATCTTTTGATGTTTGATTTTCAGTCCGTCATCATATGAAAATGTAACATCAAAGTGGTATCCGGAGATCAAACATCATTGTCCAGATGCTCCTATTATTTTAGTTGGTAAGTAATTTAATAAGTGTTCATCAAATATCAGAAGTGGTGGTACAAGTATTTGCTAATGACTGACAATTACTGATATATATGCCTAAAATTAATATTTCAATAATTTAACCAGGAACCAAAATTGATTTGAGAGATGACCGGGAAACTTTGAGCTTACTCTCTGAACAAGGCATGTCGCCTTTGAAGAGGGAGCAGGGCCAGAAACTGGCAAACAAAATAAGAGCTGTTAAATATATGGAATGTTCTGCTTTGACACAGCGTGGACTTAAACAGGTAACTTCCCTGTTTTATATAAATTTTCTAACACATGTTATTTTTATTTACTTAGATCTATGATGCTTTAGATACATTAAAATGCAATATTTCTTATTCTTAATATTTTTTTACTGTATTTAATCATTAATAGATACTTAAACTGAATAATAATAATAATTTTTAATTATATTACTTAATATAGAAAATATTACTTAATTACTTTATAAATACATTTTACAGGTATTTGATGAGGCTGTTCGTGCAGTATTAAGACCTGAACCTCAGAAGAGACATCAAAGGAAGTGTTTAATTATGTAAATATATTCCAACCATGACAAACTAATGTTGTACCACATAGACATGCAGGAATCTCAAAGCGACAGTAATAATATGTTTCTATACCAGATGTAATGTTTATCGAAATGTTATACATTATTTTTTATTTTAGAACAATTACATTATTTAATATAATACACAGAAACTGGCGAATGTGTTACTCAAGAATAATTTAAGTGCCATAACTATCTCGAATTCTGCATTGTGATATACCTTTTGGTAAACATCAATATCATCACATCAAAAATGTTATTATTTATTTATTTTCTACTTTTTATAAGCAAAATGGTAATACCAAAGATTTATGAATAGATGTAAGTCTGAGTACCTTTTAGTTGTGTTCTTAACATCAACTATGGTTGGAAACAGATTGTTACTGTTTAATAAAGTTGAGTGATGTTATTTTTATAATACGCAGAGGAACCTCAGTAACTTGGATGTTTTTACAAATATTCTTATGCAATTTGCAAATAAGGACTGATTGTAGAAGCTAGTTATGTGTATTAACATACTCAAAATGAATCCGTTAGTTGCATGAATGAGTATTCTGTATTGATAAGCATTTATTATGACAATTCTATGAAAAAGTAATTTACAGTAGAAGTAATAGCTGTTATGATTTATAAGGAGACAAGTAAAAGATTAATATATGTGAACAATTTTTGGGGAATATTTTTAGTATTTAAAATTGTGCATAAATTGTTTTTGATATTCTTAAAATCTAATGTATTGGTTTATAATTAACCACATTTTCCTAGAAAGCACAATATAACATACATTTACTTTACAATATGACTAGATATTTTGTTACAGAAAAAAATAATGCTATACAATATGTGGATATAGATTGGTTTTTAATACAAATTATTACTTTTGCGACTAAACATTTATTTTATATTGTTTTGAAGGGCATGAAGAAACCAAGTGTGTTTTATAGTGATTTACTAGGTCGAAATATTTTTGTATGTGAAAATTATAGCTTAAGGATATAAGCATTTAGTGTGATTATGTAACGCATCGATTATTATATTATTCTCGATATAACTTCGTGTATGAAAATCAGTCATGGAAGAATTCATCACAACAGCAGCTGAAGGTATACAAGTTAGATTAACTAAAATAAATTCAATATATGTAGTTTTTGTTTAGGATTATTAACGGTAATATTAATGTATAATTACTTTCAGGGCTGATTTTTTGAAACGGTTTAGACTGCTTTAATTTACAGAAGCTTAGAAAATGTATAAATCTATAAATATTTATGTAAGAACAAATGCGCAACTCGAAAAGAATCTTATGTAATATTTGCACTTCATAAATTATTGAATTTAAAAGTTTTTTTTATTCGCCTTTTATCGGTCGACAGTCACTTTTATATAACACTAGCTGTTACCCCTGTGGTCAAAAGAATTTACTTATTGATCAAGGATCTCGGAATTTTTCTACGCTAACGCAACTCAATCCGTAAAAGGATAAAAGTTACCGCCATAGGTCTGAAAATAGACGAATTTCATTATCGTTATCTGAAAATTAAGTGTTGCGGCAACAGGTAATCCACACCATTCGATAGATCGATAATAACCGATTCTACATACAGATCATCGACTGACGGCTGCGTTTCGGCTAAAAGAACACTCATCATCCACTTACCAGATGGTCTGATGACCCACAGAAGACAGTGGTAAAATGCTGTATTCATCCGGTCTGGAACTGGCAAGTCGCGCTGTTTAGGGGAGGCCTAAGTTCAACAATGGACTTCCAAAGGTTCAATAGACGAAATATTCCTATAAGCATATTGGTGAAAACCACTTAAAAATAAATAAAAAAACATTTTGTTATTATATGCCCTTTATTTCATTTAACATATATACCTGTTATTAAAACATTCAGGAATATTACATTTAAAAATGGGTCAATATTAACTTCGAAATAGACAATATGATTTCAGAGACACATAATTTGACATACAATGAGTGTAGCTATATATTCACATATCGGCAACAGTGAAAACATTTAGTCATATGAGAACATTCCTGTACACTGAAAATTGTTCTCTTTTCGATTTCTATTGTTTCCTCCTTATAATAAAATATTATGAGAATATACTTAACAAATTCCCAATAAAGGTAGGCAACTATTTCTAACATTGATTGATGTGGGTATTGTAGTTATTTTTAACATCAATTCATTTAAAAGATGTAGAGATATCATTATGATTCCGTTTCGTTCTTGTTACAATAAAATACTGAATACAGTTACGTTTTTAACGTATACCCATAAATTCGGCATTCAACATATATGTATATATATATACTTTGGATAAAAATATCGTACATACATGAAGCTGAACGTATGACACACACATTGTGACAAACAAGTAAATTTAAAATTGGTTGAGTCAGTCGACCGTGTTTTTCAATTACAGTCATACCAAGCCATATTCTACTGGGACAATTAGTATTGTGTGCAAAGCATTTCTTAGCACTTTTAACTACATAGGTACCAGGACCAGGCGACCCGCTAGGAATCTGAATAAGACTAGAGGGCTGACAGTTGGTCACTATTGTTATTTTAAAGATCAATACCACTGGGACGAAATAACTGACTACATTACCCATTCTGTGACTCGTTAAACAATTTAGGAAACAGTAATTTAGGTACCAGCACACAAGTAGATACGTATTAGATTTTTATATCGCTAGTAAGTATGCAACAATTGGAAATATTAATAATAATTTGAAAAATGAAAAAGAAATATAGTTTGTTAATGCTTTTCAATCATTGGTATGAACAATCATAATTTAACAAAATTGCCAACAAACATTCTATTATGCCGCTTTTAACCTAGGACTGCATGAACACTGCTAATAATGCCAGAGGCAGATTTTCTGAATAAATAAGGTATAAAAATTTTAAAACGAGTCCCAAAAATATAAGGACTACAATAACTTAACAAAGTATAAATCGACATTTTGAAGTGAAACTTTGTTACTGCTTTATATTTATATTAAAACTAGCAACCAGTTGTTTTTATATTATGCAGTAAAAAATTGCGCATTTAAGATCAAATGCCGAATAGAAAACCTTTGCTGTAATTCATAATCTGCGCAGTAATGTTCATTTAAATGAATAATTATGGTAGTACGCTATTTCACTCCCTACAAATAAAAATAAATAAATACATTGTAATCTGCCTGCAAAATATAAAAAGTCACTGGCGATAATTCCTGGACCGTGTAAATGCAAAGTAAAATTACAAAATACAAAAGTAAAATATTGTTGATAGCAAATTGGTATCCAATTTGAATTAAAAAAAAAATTTAAACCCTTTTGGCTGCCTCACTAAGAAACAATTTTGGGTTTGTAAAAGAATCAGACACAATGCAATGTCGACTATAATTGATGCGTAAGTACTTGCAACTGACCGTTGCATACTGTAGAATCTTACGCACACTACGCTGACGTGCGCATGCGCATACACGATTTAGTACAAACAAAATACATGCGCACTCGTGAATCATAACTACTTATAACAAATAGCAATATTGCAAAATATTACATTATACAAAATGAAAGCTTTGATTTCATTCTGCTCATATTTTTTCAATTTCAGGGTATGGTTTTATGTTAGCTTAAGAGTGAAAGTGTCATAATCTATAAGCTATATAGTTCATAGCTCCAAAGCCTAACCTAACCAATGAAACCAGTACATATCTCAAAAATTTTACATTCCATTAAATAAAGTCAACAATGGCTCACTTGCTCCATTGAGTTTTCTTGGACGAATGGATTTTTTAGTATACTTAATTTAAATAAGAATTTCACAGCAATGTCGATCCTACACTGGCAAATTTATATGCAAACTATTGTTTCAACATTTAATAAATGCATAAAATGTGCTAAGCGACAGTACTACATTTATCATACAAACAAAACTTTTAGAAACATCCCAATTATTTATTATTTTAAAGGAAGCATTGTCTGTTGTCAATACATTCAATTATGCAACTATGATTAAAAATAACCCCTTGGTAAAACATCTATAATATAAAAGCTTATACACTATTAAGACAATATAGTACATAATATTCAGTATAGATTAGATGTACAACATCTACATTAGATGTACAACAAATCACTTGATTAGTAACTCTAGCTCAAAACAAACATGGTTGAACTAGGATGGATACAAATTCTGTTTAAAATAGGTACAGACATTTTTGTGTTCAGTACATGTTGACTATATTGTAAAGATGATGCTCATAATAAACAGCAATGCAACAAAGGAATATAATAAACATATATATGGGGATGTGTATTTTGAAATAGTGTACAATTTATGCTTAAATACATCAATATCAACCATAAATATTATTATAAAAGTAAATACAAATGTCTGTTTACTTCATTTTGCATTTAAATAATGAAAATACCTAGTATGCAACAATATAATCATACAGTTGAGGTAAAATTGTATTCTTAGCAACTTAATCAGAAATGGAGTACAAGAATAAGTGAGTTTTTGGCCTCTTTCACTTCATAATAAAAGTTTAAAATGATTTAAGACATTTGTAACCTAAGTTATTGTGCATACACATTATATATACAGCCATTTAATATTATAATTCTACCAACAGCAATGTTTAATGTTTTTGTATTTTTTTCAATATACACAGAGACAGAACAATGAAGAACATCCATGAATAACTCTTTAAAAATTACATGTTTTATAAAAGGGAAGGAACAAACTATTTCTTTTATATAACAATATGAATACAAAATGAGACTCAAACTTCAGCATGACTATGCTTAGTCACTAAAAGGTTTAGATTCAATTTGGATAAAATATCAGGATAAAAACGAGTATGTTATTTTAGACACAAAATATTACTTTGATTACACTTATTATGGATGAAACATTGAAAATCTTAATAAAAGGACTGCCAGTCCATTTCAAGTAGCTTCACCATCATGCCTTAATGGCAGATATTCATCTCTGTTATATCACATAGCCCTATAGGGCCCTTGTGATTTTAAATATTGAATTACTAATGAAGGCCCTAGAGACACCACATCAGCGGGAATTGATGTCAAGGGGCAATTCTCAATGCTCATTATTTGTAAGCTAACACATAAGGCCAATTCAAATGGTAAATTGCACAAATTAGGGTTATCATTCAAATACAAAGACTCAAGATTCTCAAGTGTACCAATTTCTTCAGGTAAATACTGTAAATTATTTTCTCCAACACTCAAAACTGTAAGATTTATCAAATGACCAATTGAACGAGGCAGAGATGTAAGTTGATTGGATTGTACAATCAATTTTTGTAGCTCATGAAGGAGACCAATTTCATTTGGCAGCACTTCAATTTTATTTTCCTCCAAATCTAAAACTCTAAGCTTCCTTAAATTACCAATGCTTGGAGGAATGCGCCTCAACAAATTGTTAGACAATATCAGAATCTCCAAGTTCTGCAACTGTTGTATGTCATCAGGTAATTTAGTCAATTGGTTGGTTCCCAAATTCAATTCTACCATATTCATCCAAGTACCAATGTCAAGAGGAAGAGATGTGAGTAAATTTTCTTTCATGTTGAGCTTGGTTAAATTTCTGGCTCTTGAAAATATGCCATATGGAATTTTGTCAATTTGATTATGCTCCAGATTTATTGAGACAGTATTCGTGAACTGAGCTGGGCCGCCAGATGGGTAGCTTCCAAATGAGTTACGAGACAATGTAATACTTGTAAGTTCATGTAATCTAGCAAGAAGGCCTTCAGGCAGATGGGATATAGAATTTCCTTCCACATTGAACTCATCCATGTGAGTACAGTTACTCAATGTGGGTGGTATACCAGTCAGTCTATTGTATCGAAGTCCTAAACGAGTTAAAGCCTGTAGATTCCCAATTGTTTCTGGTATATCTAACAGTTCATTATGTTGTAAATCCAAAGTTGATAGGTTTATACAAAAACCGATTTCCTGAGGCAAATGCTCCAAATGGTTATGAGATACATCAAATGTCACTAAGTTGACCAATTTTCCAATTCCAGAGGATAACTCCTTTATTTTATTTTCTCTTAAGCTCAACATGGTAAGGTTCGTGAGGGAGGCAATGCCATCTCCAACTACTCTGATTCTGTTAAATCTTAGAAAAAGTGTTGTCAATGATGTAAGCTTGTATACCACTTCAGGTATATCACTGAGTTTATTGTGTCGTAAGTCCAATACCTTCAAGCATCGCAGGTTTGCTAATGAGTCGGGAAGGCTAGTGAGAGAATTCTCATTTAGAGCTAATGTTTGTAAGTTTGTTAGGCAGCCAAATTCTGCCGGAAGAGCCACTAGCTTATTTCCATATAAGTAGAACTCTACTAAATGCGTTAAATCTCTGACATTCGGCGGTAAAGACGTTATTGATGACTTACTGAGATCGAGCCGCTTTACACCTTCCTCGCGACATCTGATGAACTCCTTGATGACATCCAAGTCAGCTTGAATGGGCTTATTTTTCTTAGCTGTCGGCTTTGGTTTGTTAGATTCAGGATGTTTTACAGTCACCACTTTAGGCCTGACTCCCTCAGGATTTGTCAGGGACGCAGTAGATAATTTTTTCTCCCTCATACTATGATACTTTTCTCGTGGACTTACTGTGCCAATTGTATCCAGTGACTCCGATTCCGCCTTTTCTCTCGATGAGTTGTCCAAATTCATTTTTAATATATCACTATTACGTCTAATAAGCGTAAAATAAGAAATTTTGTATTTCAAATTTCATCTAAAACCCGTTTGACATCCCATCTTTTCACACACGAATCGATAACAAGTACAAATCGGTTTTCAAGTACTTAAATAGAAAAAAAAAGAAAAATAGACAATTAAAACGAAATATTACTGAAAATCTCAAATGCTTTTCAAATAATACACAAAATAAGTTTATAGCTTAATTATTAAATATTCACAAAGGAAGGACAACACATCCTCAGTCGGAAAAATTTCAACATGATTGATTTTTTTCGTAGCCCCGATTACGTACCGTTGTCATGGTACGTTCAGCCAGAGAAAGCTTAAATAACCATTTTTATTGTATGCAAATAAAAAAAGTATTTTTTTTATTTGCATACAATTATATTAGATTATTGTAAAATAACGTACAATTGTATAGTTAAATTTCTTACTGGTATCAAATATTTGATTTATATTATTGCAGTTTTTTATCCTGATTTAGATATTAATACAATATACAAGTTAGTAATTTAGTTATAACCGACCCACTCAAAAAATACGTTAATGATGTAAATACTTTATTAAGAAACGATAGTTATTGAATGTTTAGCTTACTCTATTTACATTTACTTTATTTTATTTCATATTCTTTTCATATATTACTAATTAAGTCTACCATTAGGTTGTTATCTGCTTTAAGTTTATTCATGTTGTGGCACCCTAATTTTTATGGGTACACAAATAAATTTGTTTTATAAGATAATACTATTAGGTTTAAGACTGTGCTACCTTTATTGGGTACCCTTAATAAATAAATAAATACGATCTATTTGCAAATTACTAACCAGTACATAATTTGTATTGTAACGCGGGCTATATCTACAAACTTCTACGAAGTTGTATTCAAATGAACATTTTGCAAAAATATATTTGACGAATTAAATAATTTAATTCATGAATTTATCCTTCTCTGGACATGTTGAAAAAAATTTTGTTTGGTTGAGTGGAAGAATTCAAAACCGACAAATTCTTAAAAAAATAAAGTATAGAAAAAAAATTATCGAAACAAATTGACTTGACACTTGTCAGAGATACAACTCAAGTGTAGGCATCGCAATTTTCACCACTTTATTGGCAAATATTGTTAATAAACAATAACAACCTATAACAATTTGATTAAAGTATAAACTACGGTACTAAAAATGGAGAAAAAGGACAAAGAAGAACAAAGTATCATGGATAAATCCATGAGATCAGTCTTTGGTTAGTCTTACTTAACGGTTCGGTAAGGTTTGTTATTTTCATGTCTTATAATTATTTATTTGATTTTAGTTGGAAATATACCTTACGAAGCTACTGAAGAAAAACTGAAAGATATATTTAGTGAGGTAGGGCCTGTGTTATCGTTTAAATTGGTGTTTGACCGGGAGACTGGGAAGCCGAAGGGTTATGGGTTTTGTGAATACAAGGATCAGGAAACCGCCTTAAGCGCCATGAGAAATCTTAACGGATATGAAATAGGAGGCCGCGCTCTAAGGGTGGACAATGCGTGTACGGAAAAATCCAGAATGGAAATGCAAGCCCTTATGCAAGGACCTCAGGTAAGTTTATAAAACATTTTAATAATTAGAGTAACATCTTTATCTACGTAATTGGTACAATACTGACTTCCTAATAAAGCACGTTACATATTGTTTTCAATTTCCATTTCAGTTATACAATTATAATGATATAATGATGTAATAAACACTAATTTCCCTTAGAACAAAAGCATTGTTGATAACTAAACAGTTGTTGTAGCTGGTTATAAGAAATTTGAGTAGTCAAATATTCAGTTTATAAGACAAGTGTGAATGTTGAGAGGTGGTCTTTCCAACTACCTCTTGGTAGTCCTAGGTGTACATACTTTAATAAAATCAGAGACATACTTGAAGAAGTTCAGGTCAAGTATTCTTATAATATAAAACAAGTGTGTGTGATGATTTTAATTAAAATATGCTGAAAGAAGTTTATCTGGTCTGAAGTCAATGAAAATCCTTAGTTTATGTGTACCTTAATGAGAAATAGCTGTGATTGCTTGCTTTCAGAGAGATATTTTAAGCTGTTTTCAATAAATGCATATTTAATAATAATATTACCTTAATATAGGTCGAGAACCCCTATGGGGACTCTGTGGAACCGGAGAAGGCTCCAGAAGCAATAAGCAAGGCTGTGGCTACCTTACCTCCAGAACAAATGTTTGAACTCATGAAGCAGATGAAGCTCTGTGTGCAGGTTTGTAAATTGCCTTATAATATACATACATATGGTTACGCCAGGTCCCCAACGGGGTAGGCAGAATGCAGCGAGTGTCAAATACCTCTGTCCTTACAAACCTGCTGTGCTTTATTTACATAATGTAATATAATATAATTTGTTGAAAATATGGTAATCCATAAGATTTCATACATAAAACATAATAAGCATTATTTCACTAAACAATAACCACTAGCCGGTGGTTGGGCAACTGAATTTTTACCGATCTATAATTATTGTTATTTTTCCAGAACAATCCGAATGAAGCTAGAAATATGCTGTTACAAAACCCCCAGTTGGCTTATGCTTTATTACAGGCACAAGTCATAATGAGGATAGTAGATCCCGCCACAGCTGTTGTAAGTACTATATCTGTCTGTGTTTGCAGAATTTTTATCTGCAATTTTCCATTGTAACAGTATGTAAAGCAAAAATAATCTTATGGTATCAAAGTAAATTAAGTAACATTAAAAACAATATTAACAAAGTATATGTTGCTGTTAAGTAGCAACAAAGATTACTGCCTAGCATAATGACTGTAATTCCTTTGAATACTGTTTGTTCACTTGATAAGTTACAAGTGGACTTTCAATCAATTTAATATGATGATTGAAAATACAAAAAAAATGTTTGTTTAAAATGTGTATGTAATCATTTTTCAGACCATGCTGCATCCTAGTAATCCGGTGCCCCCAATTCTACAGCCCAGCGATAAGCCACCTTATATCCCTAGCAATCCACCCCCATCAATGCAAGGTAATTTTTTTGTAGTCTAAACATCAGTTTCAAACCGCATTATAATTATCATTGTTACGAATTCAATTAAAACAGATTTGTGTTATTATTAATCATGTAAAATATTTTAAATATTTTTCAGGTCAACAACCATCATTGCTTGGAAACCCAGTTCCACCACCAAATCAATTTTCCAGTTAGTATAGTTTGATATCTTATCTTGATATAAAATCTAATGATACTTTGTCACCACAAGACACAAATATGACACATGAAGTCTTGAAAGAAAGTCACAAAACTACCACACACAGCCATAAGACACAACACAATTGTTAGGGTTGCTAAAGCTCAGATGTCTATGGTTTATTACATGACAGGTTAATTAAAAAAAGAATATTTATATCAGTACAATATAAGCGTTTTGAAGCCCTACAACATTGCCATTATACAGGAGATATGATTGGGATATCAATGAACAGACTTATAGGATTGTCGTCAATGGAAATTTGTTGATCTTGTAATATTAAAATGCAGCAGTAACCATGTAATAATATTAGTATTGCTCTACTATTTTTGATATGTTAAATCTAAACACATAATACTGCTAAATATAACTTGTACAATGAATATATAATGAACATGTTGTACCGGAAGACTATTTCAATTTTAAATAGGTATTTGCTAATGCAATTTTTTATATATTTTTCATGCAAATAAATATTCTTACAATAACAAACACATTCAAGAAAGATTTATCCAATTTGGTGATTCATTTGGAAATTATGTGTGTACAAACATTTCGGCGATTCATTTTTATGTATCCAGATATACATT
>DWGJ01003843.1:0-12623 GCA_018246895.1 Aspitha aspitha aspitha | reverse complement strand
TAAACATACATATATACATACGATATAGTACTTATATAGATATCTTTATTACGCCCAGACACAGAACAAACAAATGTATTCATCATAGAAATGTTTGTCCTGGGTGGGAATAGAACCCACGACCTCCGGTTTTGCAGTCAGGGTCACTAACCACTCGACCACGAGGCCAGTCACACAGGAAATATCAAAACAATAGACAAGGCACGCACCCTCAGCAATTGTGAGAGTACATTTCACAGTCATACATATACATATGTATGTATCCATACACAAAGGCTAGTTTACTTAGGCCACGACATAACGGACGTCAACAAGCCACCCAGTTCTAAATACTTAATATTCCAAGCCAGAACCATGTAAGCCGTACTCATGCTCGACAGTGTACACCGTTGGCCCAACTCGCCTCACCGCAGAAGCGCCTAATGCAATTTTCTTGCTTGTTCGTCCAACGGTAAAAGCAAATGGTTGTCACCGTGAAAAACAATCGACCGCATAAGGAAATAACTGAACAGGCAAAGTACCGGGGAACGTCTGTACGGAATAGAAATAGCCATGAAAGAAGCTCTACATGATAAGCTTTTTGTGATATTCTCGTGGAATTCTAAAACATGTAGATTCCACAATGCACTTATAAATGCGTTCGCTATTACGACTCTCATTTAGTACCGTGTTAATGCACCAAACAAGATTTGAACTCGTATTTTTGCGTATATCACGTGAAGTATTTTAGTATTACGTTTATGGAAATTAGTAAACTGTTAATAATTTCATAAGAATAAGTTTCTGATATTATATCGCAATCAGTCTTCGCTGATAAACGAAAGCGATGATTGAAATATTGTAAAAACGTTAACGGAGTATATACAAGTTGGTTTTATTTAATTCCTATTTTTACATATTGAGAAAAACGCTGATGCAATTCGATTTCAAATAGAAATGCAATGATAAATCGAAATACATAATAAGATTTTCGTCAAGTTCTGTTATTATCACTAAACTAGCGCGCCAGGTAGTTGTTGGGGTAGGCAGAAAACACCCAGCGTCAAATATCTCTATCCATACTGTTAATCTGTTCAATTAATTCATTATTAATCAGCGTTTAACGCAACGTTATTTTGAAGCGCCTTCTAAATTATCTGTATTCTAGGATCGTTCCTGTCAGAAGTACGAACCCATTCAGTTACAACATTATACACAATGTTTACAGTCGCAATCCAATAAGGAGACAAACAACAAAAAGCCAGACGCCGCGTAAATACTATACGCAACACAGTTTACATAATTTCATATGCGCGTTCGGTATTCGACTTCGGTTAGAACGCAGGTACAGTGCCAATCACAAGTTTCACCATACCCATAATAATTGAACTTAGTGTCATCGTCTATTTATATCTATACGTCTACAACAATATTATAGAGTTTGTTTGTTTGGTTGATCGCGCCAATCTCAGGAACTGCTGGTTCGAATTGAAAAATTATTTTTGTATTGAATAATCCATTTATTGAGGAAGGCTTTTAGGCTACATAATACCATGCTATGACTAATACTAGTGGAGCAGCGACGAAAAGCGTTCATTTATTCTTCCGCTTTCTTTTAATAGTTTTTTGATGTTCTTAAAATAGTTTTTTGATAGATTATTCTATAATTAACGCGGGTGAAACCGAGAGGCAAAGCCAGTTTAGCAGTATACAAGTTGAATTAAAACCCCAAATCCTGTGCCAATTAACTCAGATTTGTAAAATACGGGATTGGTACATAAAACTTTTTAGAAATTCTACAGAAATAAGCGCTTGATACGCTCCGAAGTATGAGCTTAGCTCCCGAAATCCCCGCCAGGCAAATAAATGAATAAGAAACAAGGGGCAACTTCAGACGAGCCCGCGTCAAAAAGTATACGACACAAGGAGGCGATATGACGAAAAGTCCTTTTGAGTTGCTGTACAAGTGCGGGGGCAGTTTTTTTACTCCTACCCGTATACCTGGGGTAACATTTTAAAGGGTTTTTAAAGCTTACCTGTACATATGTATATATATGTATGTGTGTGTTGTATACATTTTAAATTGTCAAACTTTTAGGGATTACTCAGACCCTGCTGCTATCCATATTATTTGCTTTATTAAGTCGTGTTTAAGCTCGAGAGGATTAATTTATAAATAAAATCCACATAGCTATTACCAATGCAAATGACTGTTACTTTTCGACGTTAAAAACGACTGAACCGATTTCGATAACGTTCGATATAGATGCAGTTTATGGTTTTTTTTATTGGAGCCCTTAAAAGACGGAAAGAAGGATAAATATTGGATTGGAATTGTTTACGTATTTTGTGTTTATTTCGACTGGCAAATATGAATTCATTTTAACGTTAATTCATTTTCACTCTACGAGTATACTTGTATCTATTCGCGGCAAGCTCACCGGAATCCATTAGAATGATCAGATGGCATGAATGTTTTCGTTTAACAATGGCTCTTTGTGACACACAATGACTCTGCGGGTGTTTCATTGTGGTACCCTTCCAACAGGTATCGCGGGAAACGAGTATCAATTTATTTATTATCGATTCACGCGTAACCCTAGTACAGCGTGTTTTACGTATCACAAAATACGATAAAGGCAAAGAAAACATCGCTAGGAAACCCGCAAACTTAAAACTCTACGATGATTTCTTACATGTATAGTCTGCTAGCGTGGCTGATCCTAGCCTTAACCTAAGCATACTGAGAACGTAAATAAGGTAGAACAATAAAGGAGGATATTGAAACCGCAATAACAGAAAATGGTTAAAACTGTGTACATTTGACTGGTTTTATTTGTATTATACTACATTTGTATTGCATTACACAATCAATTTCATGAAACGCACTGTGTTCATTTTAATTATAAATATTTTAATTTCTCGATTTTACTACTAATACAATAACTTATTAATATGACTTTGCAGCACCGGCACACCATAACTATTATTTTAATCCACACATTGTTACATTGAAAGGTTAATACGCGCACAAAGTTCGGTGGTAAAGGAAAAAGGGAAGCTATATTTGTCTTACGCCTACCCCGTTAAGGAGCTGGCGTGATGGTATAATAATATTATTTGTCCAAAAAATCTATATATTTCATAAGCCAACTCTCAAACACTTCACAATATCAAACAGAAACCGCAAGAAAAGCTAGTAAATCCACACGAGTGTCTACAAATGCGTATTTAGATAGAATCCATTCGTTTTACTGCTCATTCATAAGCTTCAATGCACGATTCAAAACAATGGACAACAAGAACCGAACAAGCTGTAACCAAACAGTTAAACACGGGTTAAACGCGCAAAACATTGAACACTGAATCAATACAAATGTATTGATAGATTACCGGTAGATAGCAGAGATGAGTTATGGAAGGGCTGAGGGTTTAGGTGCGAATGTGACAGCGGCGGTACGATTCGGATGTGTTATACGCCCACGTCACGGAGATAACATCGCGCGAGAAATCCGAGTACTCTTCAACCGGTTCAACTCACTCTACCAACTACTGGCCTGGCCTCGTGGTCGAGCTTTGAAGTGAAAATAAATAAATATATAACTGGGAACAATTCCACACACATCTGTCTGATCCCAAATTAGGAAATTTAATGCCTGTGTTATGGTGACCGGACAGCTGATACACACACACACATATATATACATAAAATAAAGAACAATAAAATAAAACAATAAAATACAATAAAACTAAAGCACTATTTAATTCTAGTGCTTAAGTGACAACTATCCTGCGAGTAATATTTGTTGGTGTTCGCTAACTAGCCTGCGAGTAACAACGCAAGTAGCGAGTAACGCGTGAACGAAACCACGGTAGTAGCGTGGGCCGGAGATGATGTCGCGCTGCACCCGACAACAGAACTGTTGGGCAACAGAGGATGTTTCACAATGCCGCTACCAATTTATGAGCTCATCAATATTCTATTAGAATGGGCGGCAAATTGCTTCCGTGTTATAACAACCCAGTGGTGTTGTGATTAATTCTATTTTTAATACGAATGAGATTGGTTTTATTCATAACTCGTCGAATATTACAGCAACTGCGTGTTTCTCTACAATTAATTTTAATACCGTCTTCAATTGAATGCACATTATTTATTTCCCTTACTAATAGGTACTAAGCTATACTCATTTAATATTACGTCGTTTGTTTAGCTTTAAACACTAGAACTGTATTCGGAGAAAAGAATTTGTGATCAATAAAAATATGTTTTTCAACCATTTTTGAGAGAAATTCAATTGTACCCGCCCCACCACCTTGCTTCTATATGCATCTCGCTGAAATGACAATTTCCCTCCACCCTATCCGTATCCCATCGGTATCCCACCCGTATCCTACACGTATCCATATGTGTAGGCTAAAATCCGCGAAACAGCGTACGAAATGGGAAAAATCGTCGAATAGCGGAAAGGGTGGCGTCTTCTCATGTCAATGCCGGTGGGCGGCACCCTGAAGCGATATTTTTCTTACGAGCCTACCCCTTAGCTTATACGCATACGTGTATTTTACCTATTGTTCGTTTTACAAAACCATACACGTTTGTCAAAACTTCGTTTTTCAAAAATCATGTTTATTAAATAATACACAGCTTCATTGTTAGTGTGGAAAGAGATTAACAAGAATTGCTTTCTACATATAGTATATGAAACTGCTATTTTGCATTTATTCGCTTAAGTCATTAAGAAGGATAAAAGAAGCAATATTTAATCCTAAAAAGTCACCCGAATAAAGTATACTATACCAGATATTATACTGTATTCGTAAGGCTTATACTAGTATATAAAGTATACTAAGGATTCGTGCTCCAATCCAATCCAATTTAAATTTAAATTTTAGCTATAAAACGCACTTATTCAGAAGTGCGTGCCAGGATCGAACCCAGACCTCCCGAGTGAGAGGCTGAATTTCAAACCACTAGGCTATCACTGCATTGTATATAACTCGTATATACATATGTATGTATCCATCAATATTCAATTAAAACAAGAACACAGGCAGTACGCTACGCCGCACTACTACCTCCATGAAACAATACAGATGTTGCAATGGTACCAGTTATTGCACCCACGTGGAGAGAGTGCTGAAAGAAAGATGTTTCCATTATTAGAACGTTGCATTGTCTTGGAGACAATGAAGTCTGAACAAAAGCTCATCTTTAGTCTTACGTAGAGCTTTTAACAAGTCGCTATGGATCTTAATCATACTGTACATTATGTCAGGGATTAAAAGGGATGCTCCACAGCCTATACCTATCAATGTGTAATTTTTATACTATCTTTAAAAATCCGATTTGTGAGTTAATTTGAATTGGTCTGATTTGTCCTCAGATATTACGAGCACAGATTCCTCAAATATTACGAGCGTTTCACAAAAGGTAAATCAGTTTCAATATGAAGAGAGTAACAAACTAGGTTATTAGTGTGAATGTAGTATGTATGTATGTAATATGTAGTATGTATGTACATGTATTTAGATGCAATACAAACAAGCGAAACTAGATTTATTGAAACCCTGCTTAAAATTCGACGCTTGTACTAGTAAAGGACGCAACACATCGATAGTGTTATATAGAAATTCAATACGTAATTCCAAGAAATCGTAATAAAAGCGGCAAGCTATGTCCAGACTGTACAGATTGAGAAATTAGATAAAGATCGATAATTTAGATAAAGTTACTATTCATAGTACGAAAACAAAAACTTACCTTCTGGGCCTATAAACGACGGGGAAAAAATTCCATTAAACAAACAGCGTTTTCTTAGTAAACATTCTTGAGCGTCCGGCCACTATATACGACCACAAAGAGACATACAGTTTTATCAGTCAATAAAACTACCATACTGCGCCCTAATTTGGCCTAATGAAGCTAGTATCAGCGCTAATTCTAGATCTACGCAATAGTCTCTATCGCTCATTAAGGGACTTGTTAAACTGTGAGCTTAAAGCGATTTAAGTAGGCATTGAACAATCAAACCGAGGATGCCAATCGTCCATCAATCACAGTTCCAAATCTGATACGGACCCGAACAAATCTAAAATTTTTTCAACCCCATTTCCTGATATTAGAAATGATCCAGTTAAGGTTTCGCTATTGTTATTCGCTCTCGATGGATATCAAAATAGTTGCATCAAAGAGGGTTTAGATTTCTTAACAATGTTTTCCTATATCGTTATGTATTTTAAAAAAATATGATTTTCTGTAAATAAAAGCGTTCCAAAGATTCGAACCCCAGACCTCCGATGTCGGAGACTGAATCACAACATAAACTAGATTATCACTGAGTCTCAATATTGACGGTTTTCTTCTGGTTTAATCTAATTAAACATACGTCGTTTCGTAAACGATCAGACAGTAGAAAATAAGGAATCACGTATTCAAAGTGCAAAAAGGGTTTATGGATTTACTTGTTAAGGCCTATAAGAAATACTCTACATTACACCACGTCTACACTTAAGGTACTAGTTGTTTCATTTCATAAAGGCACATTCAATATTATTTATAGACGAACGCTTAAGATCGGATAATCAACGAAATGTCACGCATTTGTGAGATGATGTGACCATAGTTGTAAACTTAATAAAGATATATTTATCGGTTATATGTAATATTAGCTCGTGTAGCTAATTGAGTTTTTGTTCCAAACAGTTGTCTTAACGAGATCTCAATGCTCATAAATATTTAATTGTCTTGTTCGTTTTTGTAACGTATGTAGGTACATAATTGTGTTTATTTTATTTAACTTAATGATTTTCTAGATAGAGCCGTTGAAATGGCAATTGCTATTATTTTTTTGTTGAGAAAAATGTTAAGCAAAGGTCCGAGAAACAATTATTTCGAGTCTGAGTATACATACTCAAATAAAAAATTTGACATTTAACAAAAAGTTTAAAATATCCTGAGACATGTTATTAAGTTAGGATAGAAAAGATAACCCGTTTGAATTAACCACAATTAAGTTGAATTAAGTCTGGGTAAAGATTTCTTGGACCAAAATGACGGGGTAATATTAGCAAAATTTATTAATTGCGCTTTCTTCATAAACGAATATTATTTGTCTATGAATCTATATTAATATACGAGTATAACTGTGTATGTTTAAAGAGAAGTTTTAAAAATGTTTAGGTATGTTCACGTCCTAACTCAAAGAATTTATCAGTTTTTACAACTCATCCACAGTCGCGTATCGTTACAATACATTTAATAGGCATTGAACTTTATTTTCAATAGCTTAAAGTCAGTTTTACGTGATCGGATAGGGGTTGTTAGGACGTATGGGCGTGAAGCTCATATGTTGGTAGCTGTAAGGGAATATGTAAGAAGGGGTATGTGGAGGCGGGTAACATAATTTATGGAATAAGAAATATCGCGTTTTTCTTCTGTCTTCGCTACTATTGGCGAAGATGTTTTATAAGGGTTGATCTGTTACAAAATGGCTGTGTATAAATAAATGTATAAAAAAGAACTTATAGGTATATAAAAATTGTAATGCAGACAAAATGTGATCCTGGCTGAATGAGAGATACTTAAACCATAACACAACAGTAAAACAAGTCTTTATTTTTTAATTTTTATTTTAAAACCTATTCTTTTCTTAGCGTAGAACGATTTGAAATTGCGATCCAAGCTGAATTCGAAAATTCCAATTTCAAATATCCAACATGTCTGCGCTCTTCTAGCTCTCCACACAGAAAGAAGCTGTGAGAATTTAAAATATGTAAACGGATAGATAAACTGCTACTGAATTTCAAAATGTTCATAGTTATTATTTTCACTTTTGCTTTTACATAGTTATTACTTAACAAGACGTTAATTGGACTCATGGAGAATCTCAAATATAAAAAAGTAACCACACTTAAGCAAATAACTCGAATAAATTACAAAAAAAATCTTTTCATATCTCTCAGAGTAATATTACAAACCTCTTAGCGCTATCGAAGTGATTTCATTTTCTCAATACGCGCATATTTTCATACGCCGCGGATGACATATCACGTCGAATCAAAACAGAAGAGCGCGAAGTAATATCGCTTTTATGATCTACGCAATAGAGATGCTTTCCGAACGGCGTCCACAACAATCCCTCTGCGATTCCATACGATTTCACCGAGTAATGATTTGCTTCGTAATGAGAGAGCCGCGCGAATAATATTCTGAAAGGAAATATGATCATTAAAAGCTGGAATGGATCTATTTTTTAAGATAGGTCAAATATTGTTATTCATACAGGGAACCTGGCTCTTTCGATATAATTGATTAAAGCACAAAAGCTTTCGTAAGCGGTGACTAAAATAAAAAATCTATGAGCCGATCTTGAAATATGACGTCACAATTCATTATTCGCGCTCTACTGGGAATCGAATTAAAGTTAAAGGGGACTGAAGTTAAATTTTAAGTGAAGGACAGAAACTGTAACTAGCTTCCAACACCATTCTATAGCAGTAATGACACAGAATTCAAATCAGTCCTCGCAAAAAGATAATAGTTAGATGGAAACAAATGAATCAAAACTCCTGTTATATCAAGGACGTTTTGCGCGAGTAAAGCAGTAAAGCAGTAAAAAGCAAACTCAGGCGAATTGAGAATCTCTAAATTAAAAAAAAACTAAAAAATCGTGCATCCAATCCAGCCCTTTTAATTCCATGGAGGAAAACGCCCGTCCTTCCGGAGTTTATTATTGCTGTTATTGCTCCGACACGTCATATAGGCAGCACATTTAAGTATATTTGTTTTTACGTGCTATTTTAGATATCGTTAACGACATTGTGAACTGCGCTAATATATACGCCTACACCGCGCGAGATGAATGCCTTAAAATTTAGTATCTTTCTACTAGATAGTTTCAATTCTCTAAAATTATTTATTGAGTAACATCTGTCTATAAAAGAAAATTCGCCTTTCTTTAATATACTCGTAGCACGTTTAAGTTAACTCATTGAAAAAAAATTAATGTACCAATGAGTTTTGTATCCACAACCTTCAAAGAATCAAAGAATACAGGAGAATAGACTGGTGAAATACATTTATCTTTCCGTCTTTTTTCTTTCTTTTATACAATTAAATTAGTATACGATTATAGATCATACTGTGCTCATGGTATACTAAACTATTTATTTTGCAACAGTCCACGAGATATTGTATTTATTTCACGAGTTTCAACCTCTAACGGACTATACAACGGCTAAATTCGCGATGACCTGTTCTAACATCAGCTTAACGCGGTAATCATCCCTTTGGAGACAAAACATGCGCCCATTAATACGGTACAGTTAGATCTATATTTATCGCAATGTGACAACAATTTATTTTAAAGTTGTTTAATTTGATAAAACTAAGTTATTGTGTTGCGTCTGGCATACTGACATGTATAGTATACATACTGATATGTGACATTACATAGGCAATATGAAAAAGACATTTTTCATATTAAAACACTAGCCCGTCACAGAGATAATGTCAACAAAGACAAAAGGTAGAAGTGTCCGTGTATAAAATTATATTTTGTGTCATAACCACGCCGTGTTAGACTGAGGCGACCCATACAACATGTGGGTGAGCTCCTTAACAAGCAGTTACAACTTTCATCTCATTATGGCTCGGAACAGTTACACTACAAAAAGCTTCGAGCATTGTCGTAAAGACGGTTACATTTTTCATAAAATACTTGTCGAAATACCTCCCACACGGCCCCAGGGCATGACGTAACGAGTACCAGTGTGTATGAAGACTCTTAACTCGAAAGCCACTCCACATCATCCTCAGCCGTCCCGCTCTACATCGCACAATAGAAAGGGACGCACGCAACACAACTCCGTCATATTTTTCTCTTTACCACCCTCGCCATCTGAAGCGTTCTTTTACATAAAAGAAGTTCTCGAGAAAATAATAACGGATCTGCTCAAAGGGCACCCAACTTTCGCTATTTCTGCTTTGATTTTCGACTTCGCAAAAAATCCCCGAGACCACAAAGAGAATGCGCGGCCGATATTGAGCAAGGATTTAATTTACAATTTAATACATTACCTGCCCCGATAACTGTTTGCTTCTATAAGATTTTACGGGAAACGGTTTTTGGAGAGCCCACACATCGGGGGATTTAACGCAAATTGGCTCAGCTGTTTACAAATTACCCGGTTATTTGAGTCCCTCCTATATTTATAGGTTCTTTACTAATCGATAATGTGATTTGTGGTAATTAAGCATACATATGAATTATATTTATAATATAAAAATGCTATGCACTTTTCTCTGCGTAAAAATAAATAATTGTTTTATGTATGATGTGAATGTATGTATGATGGTGTCAACTCTAGTTGCGTGTTTGGATTAAAAATAAATAAATAACAAACACGCCACACACAGGTAACAGATGTACACTATACAACAAATTAAAATAATAAAAACTAATCAAAAATTTTAAAATTCAAAATTTTTAAAATATTTCATTAATACATATAATGGAAGAGGTTTACTGAAATATCAAATTAAAATGATAAAATTTAATCAAAAATTTTAAAAAGTAAATTTTTAAAACATTTCATTAATACATATAATGGAAGAGGTTTACTAAAAACTGCACCTACCTAGATATAAATAGACATTACATATACAATATAAGAACGCGGCGTCGCAACTATTAACTAACCAAAGCAAAAACTTTAAACGGTCACAGCAGTCGTTCTGACATATTTGTCATAGCTGGAAACCATTTCAGTCTCGAGACGGGAGGTTTTATGATGACAAATGTTAAAAATACTCAGCATCTCATTGTGGAACGTGGGCCGGGAGAGATTTTTGTACTCCTATATATGTGTGCATGTGTACAGAAGGGCGAAGTTATTTGCCTTCGCTTCTCTTCCGTCCATTTGCCCCCGGCCTCCTCCTCGCTTCCGGTTCCCATATTCCACCTACCACCCGTCCCAACACCAGAGGAAATGCTACTCTATAAATGCGATATAGAATCGAAGTTCATTTGATTGTGACATTTTTCTTCTGCCGGCGAACGCAGCGCGACGTCGGGAAGACGACACGAATTGGAGCTTTGGAATCAGAGTTACACGCTCGAAATTGGATACAGTAGAAGCGAGGCTTTTATGTCCGTACAGCGCCGTTCGCGACGGAGCGGACCGTACGAAAAACATATTTTTCAGATAACGACAATGAGAAAGGAAAATATTCAGATGGAAATTCTCCGATACGGCGCGTTCGGTGCGCCAGGGTGGAAGATATTAAGGGGCGTGCTACTTAGCGATATTTTTTCGTGGCACTTTGCTTTTATTGCTAACACGATATCGGACACCCGTTTGTCGTATATCATACAATGCTACGCATTAAAAATATATTAAGAGACCGTTGTGGAGTATTTAGTAGACTGTATTAAAAGGTATATCTAGTTGGGTGTCTTTTGTGACCTAGCAAATGGAAAATCTCAAATTAGGGATCAACTAAAGCGTCACGAAAATTATTATACGTTCAACACAGCGGGGTATTAAGTAACATGATATTAGCAACCCTCAGTGGAAAGAGACAAATGCGGATTAAATGCTTAATTAGAGCAGGACGGCGCGAGAGGGGGCGATCTTGTCTAAAGGACATTGGCCTCTAGGGCACGCGACCGTTGATTCCAACTCCTTTTTAATTCTTTTATATTAATTGTAGCGCGACCGCGCATCTTGTATCCGAAAATTATATGACATACAATATTTAATTCTGATGTCGCTTTGGCTAGTTAGCAAATCCCTTTCGTTTATTTATTCATCCTCCTGTTATCCCTTCATTCTCTTTATTAAGACTTGCGTAAGATTTACTCATTTTACAATTGATTACACTTAAAGTTCTTAGGGAAGATAAATAACTATAAATATTAGAGTATCATAAGCAATAAATCACATTTCATAAATCTTAGATATTCAATGTATGACTCTTACACATTGAACGTCCTCTGTAGTGGTTATTTGGATCAAAATTTTTGATAGTTCGCTGTATCGAAATGAGTATCTGAGCAAGTATCAAAATTGCGCAGTCCCGCAAAATATCTTAAACGCCCGAGCTTCCTTCTTGTCGTTAAAGAGCTTTTTCTCAACAGCGCGCCGCCGGTTTTATTCGTCGTCTTAATGGCCGAAACGGTTGGTTTCTTTAATGTAAACTTGGCAATGAACGCCCTGATAACTGGGGGGAAACTCGCCGAAATTGGGTCGGTCTTTGACTTAATTTTTTTTCACGCCAAGGTCGTCCATAATCAATAGGGGCCTTAAATTTACGCCTCCCAGTAATTAGATATTTGGGGTATCGATTTTGGGGTAGGTCGGCGCTAGACAATCGATTGAGGTGCGTTCGGAATTAATCAGTCCACGGCCACACAGATACGGCTGTCGAAAAATTGGGGACTGGCCTCGTGGTCGAGTGGTTAGAGACCCTGACTGCAAAACCGGAGGTCGTGGGTTTGGTACCCACCCGGGACAAACATTTGTGTGATGAGCACATTTATTTGTTCTGTGTCTGGGCGTAATAAAATATCTATATAAGTACTATATTTTATGTATATATGTATGTTTATCAGCTGTCTGGTCACCATAACACAGGCATT
>DWGJ01003842.1:0-12623 GCA_018246895.1 Aspitha aspitha aspitha | reverse complement strand
CATACATGAGCCATTCGTACATGTCTCCTGAGACAACCCAAGTAAAAAAACATGCTTTGACAAACACACTATATTTTATATCCCTGTATGCGAATGTATTGGACATTAAGAATGGAATTAATGTTGGTAAATTTAAATCCATTAAACACTGAGTCCCTCTGGCAGTTGATTGCGTGAGGACCTGTGCGGAAATAAGCTATCAGTCTTCGATATCACTCCATTGAATAAAGGTAATCTCTGCGTTCTCGAGGCAGTTTTAAATTACTTTCCTATCAGATACTCGTCGTCGACACCCCTCGTCACAAGTCACCAGTAGATTAAGTACTCAACGCATTTAAATTGAATATTAGTTATTTTTCAATGAACATTTCATTCTTAATTCCTAGCAGATACTCTTCTGTTAGAAATTTGTGATTAGCACTTAAGATTACTTGTATACATTTATCATTACATATTTAAGACTATATATTTAGTAAGACAACGAGCTTGTTAACGTTTAATTTCATTACCATACTTTGAACGGAGCTAGTTTACTAGGTCTATTGCATTGTTTCCATTATCATACGAACAAAAGATGAAATTAAAATATGTTTTATACCTAATACGTTGATTTAGATTTAAGAAATAAGTTTTTGAATTCAATTAATTGTTTCAAATCCATTTCTTGTTTAAACAAGGGCAGTTTTGTAGAGAACCAGAGTTAATAAAGCGGAATAAAGAAGAATATTCGTTATCCGAACAGTGATCCGTAAATAACATGCGCGTGAGCTGCTAAGAATACGATTCTTATTATAAATCGGCTATCTTCCGCAATGTTCCATTTCGCTTATTTTTAACGCGTGAGTCAGTGGCTTTACACAAAGTGCATCGCACTTGCAGTTAATTTAGGCTCATCCGTTATCTCTTTACCGGACTGATTTTTGTACATCATTAATTAATTCAAGTAAATATTTTGGTTGAAGAACATATATATACATTAAGAGTATTTTGATATAATTCTATCTTTTTATGTTGTTCACTTTTAAATACATGGGTACTAATTTACTTCCATTTTATCTCCGAATTCCTTCAATATGCGGACTTTTTGACTCGTATGGTACAAATAATTTTGTCTCATCTCATTTATTATTATATCAAGTAATTGTAAAGTCGGTAATTTCATTTAAAACTCCCTTAAATGAGTTAAGATTTGCCGACAATCCGGATTGAAGATGCAAGACAAAACCGGTGAAAAGTTGAACAATACCGTACTTAATAATTTGCTTCTCCCAGATGTAATTAACACAGATTCTCCCACTAAAAGGATTGTTAGGTTGAACTTTTATTAGAAATCATATTCAGCTTTATAATTTAATAATTAGTTGGTACAATGATCTCAGTTTCCTATTGTAGTATAATGTGCAAATATAAAGTAGTAGTCTTACTATTTTTTTTATTTGTAACGTATCTCTTTCACATGAAATCAGTCAAGCTTTCTGTCAAGTAATATTATTGCCAAAAATGAATATCAAAGTAAGTGTCCAATTGTAATATTTAAAGGGACACTAAATTTATCATCGAATTTAGGTCAATGCGAATGTTATTTTCCATTCGTACGTATTAAATTTAATTGAACAGTTTAGTAGTTCTAGGAATGGAGTCATTTGTAATATTGTTTTCTATAAAATTGTACCATCTTGCCAAATCCCTAACGGGGTAGACAGAAATCACCGAGTGTAAAATATCTCTATCTTCACAATTCTTTCTCACACCTACATTCATCACTCTCTCCATACATATAGGCCAATTTCGTAAACTTGACTCCCCCATCAGCCAGTATAGTCGTAGAAAACTGTGCACAGGAGTTTTACGGAAACCCTAACACGTCCGTAGCGGTGTCTTCTTAATTACAAGAAAAATATTACTAAGTATTAATGTATGTACATCATGTATCTACGCGATATTTAGGAATAACTGCCATTGAAGTAGATAATACGTCCCCAGAATGAATATCGTAAACATTAATAATAACGACATACGACCTAATAATGCGTTAAAGTGTGTCGTATTATCGAGTTGCCATAGGATCACATGATTAATAGATGCTATAGGAATATACACTGTTATGTATTAAGACATTAATTACGTAGCGGCACCAATATCGTCACGTTATTAGTTCTATGGACATAAATAATATAGCGAATGAAGAAGAGTAAAGGTGGAAACAGGAAAGTAATGCTAGATTCTTTTGATATCTGGATTCGTAAACAGTACTGGATTTTCCCAAAAATATAAATACCTACGAGTACTTTATGAACTTGTTAGATTGTTGTCGTTCGATAAGTCGTTACAGTACTTCTGATGTCTGCAAGATAACTACATAAACACCCCTTTATGATGTCTCGTAACCATAATATAGAATTATCCTGAATTATTATTATTCCTGTAAACTAATGCCCAAATCACCACCATGTTGTATCTCCACGGTAACGCTTGATTCCCTTTAAGAAACTTTGTTCGTATCGTTTATAACGTGATTCAATTACATGTTAAACACTTGTAACGTTACAATTCGGCACAAACCTAATGATATTGTCCCGCCTCACAGACGTAATGGCCGGGAAGATTTAATTAACAAAGTTTACATGTGATTTGTGCAGAAATTTATATAACTCGATTTAATGTTGTATAACTACATTATTCATCATGCCATGTACCAAGATTTTCAGTGACGATATTAATTATGAACATGAGCATGAATCCGTGTGATAATTTCAGCTCACACTTAGCATAATTTGGGGTATTTGAGAAAACGATAAAATCGTAGTTAACAGCATGAACAGTACGAATAGGTATAATAATATTAATGACAACAGAAGGTGATAACTCATTCGTAATGAGCCGAAGTATTTTTTGTATTCCTCAATTATGTGAAGATGAATTGCATATAAAACAATCAATGCTGAGTTTCTAACAAGGTTTGGTGTAAAGTTAAGTAAGAAAAGGACAAAGAAATTAATTACGGCCGACAATAAAAAGAATCTCTGTTAAAGTTGAAGGGGAAGATCAAAACGGAAAAAAACAAGAGTTGTGAATTAAAGAAAGATGAAAAAAAATCAGGAAAATGAACCTTTAATGCATTGACCTCGCCCGTTAAGTTTCATCATGAGTTGTATTTTTATTAAAACTTTCCTTCCATCCTTTATTACCAACATTCTCTTAAAACCAACAACTACGTAAGATAGATGTAATAAAACTTAATGTTCACTTTTCTGTACAGTGCTGAGGTTGTGGCAGATCTGTTAATTGCTTTCTCTTCACACATCGCGCTCTTACAAAGTTGTTTGGTAGACCCCAACTTTCTGACGAGTGAGCACGGCCAAGGTGAAATGTTATTGCGTCTTAAGCTTCCTATTGATTTGTATTACCGAGTACCGACATATACATATTTATAGAGACAATGTGTTCTCAGTTTTAAATAGGCGAACCCTTTGTTCATGTTTCAGCATACATGTTAAGTAGAACCTCAATCTTATGTAAAAATGTATTTGGTGTGCAATAATCATTTAATATCATGTGACTAGTGTATGAGGATCAAACTGACAAAAGTATGAAATGACGTTATAAAAATAAATTAAGAAATAAATTATTAAGATTTCAATTTATTTTATACAAGCTATCTATTGTTATAGAGATATATCGGTGATAAACAACAGTGATATTGATATGTTCCAACGTTATGATTGTTTCTGTGTTCCCTGAAGCACTTAACGATGCCGCTCGTGTTCTATTTATGATTTCATGTAACATACTCCAGCAAATAAAAATATGACTTTCTTTTATGTACTTAATCTATATTTTTCTATACCATGTAAATGGTAACAGACAATTGAAAAGCTACGTATAAAAATTCTAATATATAATTTTATTCATATACTTGTAAGGTAATTTTACACAGAAGGAGGTAGAACCTGTACCTATACGGTTCGCCCGGGGAAGTACCATCGCCACACCTTCTCGTATTTCTGCTGTGAAGCAGTTGTTCTTACAACATTCTGTGTTTCGGTCTGAAGGGTGTCCTTGCAGGTCTACTTGTATATCAGAGGCGACCATCTTAGTCCCCAAGAGTAGCAACGCATCTGTGATTGACTTCTTACCGGGCAATTACTAACACTAACTGCGTCGTACTAATACATACTAACTTGACTAATACTACTAACAGCCCCATTCCTGCAGTCCTGTTACTAAAGAATTCTGACAAACAAATTCTTATTCACACTGCCCTGTTAGGAGTCGGTTACAGATGTCCATGTGTGGCAGCATCCACTTGTGTCTGCTGCCCGCTCGTTTGTTACTCTATAGAATTTAAATAAAAGCATTAAATATATTTTGAGATTTCTCATAAAAATATTTGTCCTAGACAGGAATCGAACTTCAAATTCATTAGCCACAGAGTCAACTGGAGAGTATAGACAGTGAAATGAGTAATTTGACGGGTCGTGAGTCGTTCTATCGAACGAATGCCATAGACATGGTGGAATAATAAACTGGCTTGTCTAATTCTGGTTCATTAAATTAAAAATATGTTGAAATTCGTTTAGTCATTTTTATTAATTCGGCAATAATTTGAAAATGGAAAGCGCTGCAATATTTTAATTATGTGTTTTGTACGTTAAAAATGAGCAAGTGAAATAGGTACCTACTTGTGAAAGGTCGCGGACAGTCGCTCGTTTGGACCACTCGAAACGTAAATGTCGTGAATTTTTAAATTTCAAGCAAGACTCGACTTAATTGCTGTAAAATAATTTTCATATCTCATCCAAGATTTAACTTGAAAATTGGTAACTGCGTTTAAAAAGCTTGCTGGTTGATTTACTTTGCGAGTAATATTAAAAAGATCAAAAAATTCTGTCTGCAATAAGCTTTGATCGATTGTGGTTGGCTGAGCTGAACAAATTAAAAACAGAAGTGTAGTTGCAGAAACGTAAAAGGTTCACAATAAAGCGTCTACATAAATGTAGTAGGTTTGTGCAATAGTATCATTTATTCGTCTGTCACTATAGTTACAGGCTCTGCCTAATTTGTGATCAGATAGCCGTTTATGAATGTTATCATTATTATTATTATATTGTATATACTTAAAATGCGCATATTCTGATCTGATATAATTCTGGCGAAGGAATCGTATTTATTCAAATTAAGAGCCAATTTCATTGTGTTGGTTCTGCCAGCGTTTGCATGGATATGGCGCGAACAACGTTTTGAAATGCAAATCGGATTCTCTATTAGCAATCAAGTGCCGAGTGACGCCGAGTTTCAGGTATTTCGTTATAGTATTGTTTGACTCACTAAACGCGTGTGATTAAGAAGTAGAAATTTCATTAAATTAGTCATAATTTGACAAATCCTTAGTCCAGTCATACTACAGTAGTACAGACCTTACAGTCGGGTAAAAAAAACGAACTAGTAATTTACGTAACATTAAAGTTATGTGTTAAAGACGATAAGAATATAACATAACATGATTTATGTTCATACAATAACAACGTGAATTCCACAAAGCGGTTTATAATGCACATTAAATTCAATTACGTCCATACATTATAATATAGCAATCTAAAAACGTATTACAATAATAGCTTTTGAATTGGAAATTTGCATGCTTTATAGGCAACTAAGTTTTTGTAAATTAAGGATTTTTTGGTAACACATTAATTTTCGTAACAGATAACAATGTGACTAATACATCCACAAATAACATAAGCGACCCGAACTATGACTAATATAATACAATGCAATAAGTTCTCGAAATCTATAGAAAGCAATGAAGCACTCATTGCCCTGACGTCGTGAAAATCTTAAAGAATCTGCTGGACATTCGCTAGATGTTCTGTCTCCGAGCCCAATAGAAGGCAAACACGTTATTAACTAAATAGCGGTTATTGACATACGTGTATTGCTGACAATAGCAATAACTACTACTAAATGAGTCATTACTGCATGTTGAGTCGATTTGATGAAAGTACATATACCTATTACAAAGTACTACTTAATAAACATGGGCACAGTTATGAAATGTGTTTACATTACAGCAATCAAACCGGCGTTTAACTTTCAGTTCTTCACAAAAACTCGTTAAATACAAAACATCCATTGCTACGGGCTAAACACAAAAGTATTCTATATCACTCTCCAGTTCTTCACCTATGTCCACACCAAAAGTTAATTCGTTTTGATGCAAAAAAGGGGGGAAATAAACAAACACATTTTCGCATTTGTAATATTAGTATGAATAATATAATTTTGCTTGCGATATAAAATGAAAATTGTTCCCACGATATTCTAGTGGACGCTTTTACGATTCATACTATTATTATTTTTGTTAGTCTCGTAAAACAAGTGCATTTTATGAGTGTACACTTACTTTTTATAGCGGAATGTAATGGACAATATATTAAGACGTAAACAGAATACGTCTTATCCCAGCTATATATTGGCGTTTTTATTATTTTCTGGTTTCTTAGCGCTTAAGTAAAATTACTGTCACCTTTACCTTTACCTATACTGGCTGACCGGCTGCTCTTCTACCTTTTCAATGTTCACGTTTCTCGCCCACGACTGCTGAAGCCTGGAACATACTTCTTTAATGTACTCTATAGACAATACCTACTGATAGAAAATTGGCGTAAAAGCACTTTCGTATTTTTATCATCATCAACTTCATTTATATCTACACTAGACATGGGTCTCTTCTCAGTATGGTAAGACATTATTCTATGCTACTAGAAAGAGTCGTCATTTGTTTATTGTAATGAATATAAATAATATTACAAACATACTTAATAATAATAATATCTCCCATGAGCGTGAGAAGAGGATTTTCGAGAGCCGCTTAGTTACGATGAATGCGGAAGACCAAGTAAAGAGTTACCTTTAGTGGAAGGTAAAGGTACAGGTGGAAAAGATAAAAAGTTTGTAGTCAGTGGAAATACTCAGTCTCTACCTACTCCTGCGGTATATAGGCGTGATTATATATAACTAACACGTATTATTTTTACAAGCATAAAAAAAACAAAACCGATTTCATTCAAACCAACGTTTTCAGTGCTATTCGATTTCAAACAACAAAAGATACAAGAATGTCAGTAAATCGGTATTGACATTAAAAATTGTAGGAAACGTTGTGATATTTCATATTATATTTAATAGTCGGTTCGCGTGTCTGTCCTCGACACAGTTCAAGCGTCGCGACCGACATTTTGATGGTACGAGTACGATGAGTGGTTTATTGATTCACTGTCTTTATGATAATCTTATAAATGTTACATAAAATACTCAAATTACATTGTGTACTTGCTGATATTTTTGGGCAATATTACCGTGTCGCTTCAGTAAATAGTCAGAAAATTTCTTTTTCATTTGGTGCTTGCCACCGGCTTCGAGATAGCGTCATCCCCGCGTTCTCATCTGAGGAAATGTGATAACATATCCAATTCTTTTGAACACCTAAATTTTTAAGTCTCATCACAGAAGTTCGTTTAGCGGAGAAAATGTGTAAATATTTTTTATGACTTTATATACATTTCAGATTCTATCTTTTACTTGTTACCATGATGAAATTAAGTCGAAGCAAAAATAATAACAGTTTATTTGCAATGCGATATTTGGGACAAAATATATGTATAAAAACTATTTATTACTAGTATACGCTATATCCAACCTAAAAGAGTTATACAGATATTTCATGAACGTTTCAATTAGTTAATTAAATGAAAGCTCTGTATTAACTGTAGGTACATAATATACTAATCCTAATTATTTATTAAAGGCTAATTATGATAAAATCAAGTAATGCGCTTAGTATTATTAAATTTTCGAATTATAGTGTTTCCCTACTCAGGCTGCATTGGCCATTAGACAATTGAGCTTTTGTGACCATTTTTTAATATCGTGTTGGACTTTCAGTAGATCGGAACTTGCTGTTCCGTACTAAGTATCCTTTTCCGATTATCTTCATTAAATAAGCCATTAATCATGTCGCGCTTGCATGGCGATTATGGACAAATGGTTCAGCCACTCAATTATGGGCCATAACTCGAGCTCTCAGCTACGACGCTAATGGGTTGCAGCCACCAAGTAAATAAGTTAGGTCCGCTCACATTAAGCTACTCATATAATGATATTATATATCGAGGTGCATAACCAACCCTGATTGCTGGAATGATATTATTAGTGTCAGTTTATTTCAGTTATTCTGTTAGGTATTATTTGCATATAAGACTGTCACATAATAAATCGCTATTTTCCGGTTAGCACAATTGATCCCTTGGCGTCTATATATTGATCTTATATTTACATAAATTTTATGTTACTAAAATAAATTACACACAAAAGCACTCAATTGTATAGAAGCGATGTTGTCCACTAATTGGCTAAGTGCAAACAGTAGTCGTTCGTAATGAAGAGAAAGTTCTTCTGTTACAAGTAAACAGGAAAGCTAACTGAATTATCCTCGTAGCATACTTATTGTTAGACGCTTTATTTTAATTTCTACGTAAGTGTATGTTAGTAGGTACTGAGTTTCAAAATAGAGTAAAACATAAGTTTGTTCTCTATTCATTGATAAATTTCTTATTTATTTAATCCTCCACTGTTTATTTTATTACATTAATTTAGGAAATTGAAACCATGACGGTACCCAAGAATGTATCGTGAAAGGTGCAGCTCTGCCAGTTCCTTTCAGTCAGTTTTTTATATCCTGAATATCTTTATCACAGTTTCGACTATAAAACTTAAAAAACGTGTGCTTTCCTTTTTAATATTCCCAAGTTTGAGTACCTTTCAGAACTGTCGCATTTCCTTAGAGGCGCTCCTTTGGTAGAATTTATTTTAAGGAATTCGTTTTTATCTTTAAAATGAATTTTTCAGTCTGTTAAGTTTATTTTATTTGAATTTCGTTAAATACTGTTATCGTATATCAAAAGTAGAGGGATTTACTCCCACCCAGTAGTGGATTAACGTTTTAGGCGATCTAATCCACTATCACCTGAATCTCACACAAAGTGCGGTCTTTGTGAGAATGCGTTGATTCAATTCAACCAGTCAATCCGAATTTCTTGAGAACAAACGGAGGAACTTTTAAATTGACTTCATTTAGGGAAATGCAAATCCGTAAGACAGTTCAAAACTTTGTCTATGTTCAAGATAAAGCGTACCATAACTTTTTTAGTTTTCGTGATCACAGAATATGAACTGTTGGCATTCGTTTGCCACATAATGCCGTATAAGCACGAAAACAACAGGTATAACTCAAGATGGCAGTTAAGGTTCCAATTAAGGTTCGACTGCAAAGCAAGGGTTTTATTCCATAATAGGATGGGGCGTGGGTAATATATTCCATTACGCTTTATCATTTAATATTGATGCACATGCTATATAATCTAATCTTAATTAACGTGGTGACACAGTTTGTAAAATTCTATGCAATGCAATTCTTATTGTGCTGTAAAAATTAAAGTAATTGTTGTAGCACCTGGAAACGACTGAGTATCAGGCCCCCCGAATTACGCAAACGGAAATTAAGCATACTTTTTTATATTACCACAAAAACTTCTAGATTTTATTCATTTAAACTTTTTATAATATAATTATCCATTTATTGTGATTGGAAATTTGGTTTGTCAACAATGTATATCGAAATATTAACTCGAGAGCTTTATTATGTAGGTACGCAATATGTCGGTGAAAAACATCGGAGCCACGACCCGGAAAATGTATACAAATCCCTATGTTCACTGCGTGTGAAAATATCACGAGTTACTTCACCTTCGACTCGTAATATAAAAACACTTATTAGACGCGTTATCGCTAGTAAACTAAGCAATTACTTTTATAGGGCATTCAAAACAATTAATTTTCTTAAATATATTTTTCTTATACAAAAGAAATAGAAAAAAATTTATATCTTTGCTACTTGTTGCTTCCATGATACTGATTTATGTTTAATGGTTCATCACTCGAAAACTAAGCTACATTTTAACGAAATAATTTATTATCCAGGTGGAGATATAGAACGCTTTTACAAAAATGTCTTACTTCCACAAGCACACAAGTAAAAGTGGACGTAACTATTAACATAGTAACAAAAATTTCCGTATATTACAACAACATACATTGGAGTGAAAAACTTCCTTACTACATATTCTTTAGCAGCGACAGAAGACAATTTTGCTAAAACAAATATGCACGAATGCCGGAACGCGCTATTCACGCTTGTTAACTTGAAAAGAAAACCCGTTTTTGTCCCTGAACGTTCTATCGCTGAGAAAAGCTGCAACATGTGTAATAATATTTTTATTTCCTGTTTCGTATTACTCTTTATTACTCTATCGCGATGGCTATGGCCATCATAATATTAATCTGGTCTATAATTTGTGGTGCTCCTGAAGAGAACAATTGTTTCAGATTAAAGGTAATACCATGTAGTACCTGAAATACACAATTGTAACTTATATTTGGTTTTAAAATTTTATTCAGTTTTTCGTAAAAGATTTTGTATTCTTGAAGCCGATGCTCTTCTTACGTATAAATGATTTTTCACACCAGTCTTACGCGGATTGGCAGTCTTTGGCAGACTTAAGAAGTTTTTTTCAAAAATCCACGTAACATTGTAAAGTCAGATGTAGGCGCAAGGATTTGATACGAAAATCCCTAGAGTAGGGATCTGACACAAAATCCCCTACACTTTAATTTTTAGGTCATCTATGAGGTAGCTCATAAAGTAGTATTATCTGCTTACAATGTTTATGATTCACTTCCAAGTGTATCTTAGAGTGTGTGCGGTTAGTACATCAAATAAATGTATTTGCTTAATCACGAAGTTGAGTGTTAGAAAGTGTTATGTTGATTTCTGTACCGTCCGTTCAACTTGCTTAGTAAGTATTTAATGTACTACACAGTGGCCATAAAAGTAAATGAAGGACTGATTTTATTAAGGCAACATCTCTAGATTTACGAGCATATTGTGAGAGCTAGTATCTTCTTGTAAATGTTGCTTCTACGCAATACGTTTTGTTCATAAGTGTAATTAGATACAGTAAAATACGTCGCAATTAAAATTTACAATTTACGAACATGTCAATAACATTTGTGTCAAACGCTTAATAGTTTTCACTATTTTAGGAGTTTGATTATAAATATGTCTAAAACAGATCCATTTTATGTAGCACATTTCAGAAGTTTTGTAATTAACTAGCACTTTGTGAACGAATATCCTAACAAAACAAATACCGCCGTTCCCTTTAGACAACTTCGCTACCAGCTGTAAATTTACTAGTTCAAGTTGTCCAGCGGTTCTCCTTTATAAAGTAATCAATACGAATTTCCATTTTAAATAGTACATTAAAAAAATGTTTTTTTATTTATTTTTAGTCAGGATTACTATTTTATTAGCCACATAAACATAAACCATTCAAATGAATCTATTCGAACAACAATTAATGAAAACTTTTGTAGAAAGCTTCCATTCCGATTGGAATGCCGATTCGTTTCTTTATTGACATAGTTGAAAACTTAAAGTATGGGACCTCTGATGTTAAAGGTACAAATACTGTTTTCGCTAATACAAGGAGAACAGTTAATGAAATCTACTCCCAGGATAAAGGATCCGGGAGTATTTTCTAATGCTCCATTGCAATGAGTACATAATATAAAACGGACCATATTAAGTTTTGTTTTTTATTTAATGAATCTGAATATGCCTACTGCTATAAGTGGTTTCTGGCAGTCAATCTTGGGGTTGTAAGACAATCTATATGTATAGACGGTCAAAGAAACAGTGAGAAAAAATATATTTCAAAGAGAAAATAATAGTTTCGACAATAATGTACCAATACCTATTTCAATAGGTATATTATGTATACACTTACCATATAAACTTGATATCAGGTGTTTATAAGAATTAGTTGGTGAGAATTCATGAGTAATAGGACTGCAGGAATGGTACTGTTAGCAATATTAGTACTCGTTAGTAATATTAGAGGTCGGTCGTAGATTCGTTGGGACTTTAGAGGACTGAAATGGTTGTCTTTAGCATCCACGTGGACTAGCATCCACACCCGTTAGAACGAAACACAGAATGTTGTAAAAATAAATGCTTCACGGCAGAAACAGGGTGGTCGTGGTACTTCCCCGGGAAAAACGTATACAGGTTCTACCACCTTCCACTATGTTTTCCATCCGATAGTTGAAATAATCCATTAGAAGAACGACTATGAGCAGCTACTGCTTTTATCTGATGTTGAAGTGCAATCTATCGAGTGCATTAGGCAGCAACGAAATAGGATTGTGTGAGAGAAATAGAATTGTTGTATTCGTGAAATTGGTCCGAATTGCAGAGGACTTTGATTTTATCGATTGTGAGGGGAAGAATATTCCATAATCATAATATTCTCAGTGTGATTTTAACACAGCAGTCCTGATCAAATCAAATGGTCATATGTCAATCAAATGTATTACACATTTATTTATTTATTTATTTATACTTTATTGGCCACATAAATACAGTATTTAAGGGACAAATGGCGAGCTTAACGCATAGTGCATTCTCTACCAACTAACCATTGAGCAAAACAGAGACATATGTA
>DWGJ01003841.1:0-12625 GCA_018246895.1 Aspitha aspitha aspitha | reverse complement strand
ACGTTCATGATGACACTGTTTCCATTCATTCATGTGCGTTAGTGTATTTCCAGTTAGATATTTGTAATATACCGGCCTTTATCATCAGTTTACCTTGTTTTGTTTTACCTGTGTTTGTTTACCTGTTCACGAGTATTTGAAAGGTAATTTTTTTATAGAGAATGTGAATATTTAATAACATTTAAAATAATTTTCCAATGTTTCAATTGTAATTCGAATTCGACGTACTGTCGATGTAAAGTAGGGTGACGTAAAGCTTTTTTTATTTTATCTAAATACACTTTCATTTAATATTACTTGCATTAATACTACTCAATATTTTTTTCTATACTGTATTTCGTAAATTTATATAATGCATCGGGCAAGAGCATGTTCTGTAATACCCATATAATTCTGAGCAAAATGTGTCAATTTTAATATTTTATTTTGTTACAGAAATTTTAACAATGTACGGAAAAACGCTTTGTTCCGTAATCGTTCTGATGACCGTCGTTCATAGATGTAAGTATTTGAAGTGAATTCTATGTATAAAATTCTCAATTTTTCTACTGAGAGTTAAATTAACGATTTTACAATGTATGTTTGTGTTTGTTTATTATCGTAGAAAATTTGCTATAGGACTTTATAGAGAGGACAGTATATAAAACACACGAATACAAATTTTTCCATTTTTGTTTTGTCACTAAAACTGTCAACTAAAATAAAAACGAAATTTTATAAACATTTCAAATCTTTTAAGATTCGAATTTCGAAAAGATTCCGCTTTGTCAATTGTCTATGGATATATAAAATATCACATTTATATCTCAATAAACGTGGACATGTTTTGATTGTTTAATACGCTCTTTCCAGCATACGCAATTTACTGTTACTACTGCAACAGTGCTAACAACAGTGCGTGCTTGGACGTGGACCGGTTAGAACCGGAGCTACGTACCCGGATCATACCCGTCGTCAACTGCGACAACGCCATCCCCAGCCAGGTTAAATACGATTTCTTCTGTAGAAAGATTGTACAGACCAGTAAGTTTGTATTCAAATATGTTATCGTTAATTATAAAAATCGTAGAAAAGGCTTCATTTAGTATTTTTTTTATATTTATAGATTATGACAATAAATAAAAAAACAATACAAAAAATTCTGTCAGATAAATATAGGAAATTGAACTGCCACAGACAAGAAAAGCACAGTTGTTCAGTTAGACACCGACCCTGTAAAATTGCACGAAAAACGAGGTATCAAGTCTGTCACAGTAAACTCTAATCTTCTAATAGACTAGAAAAAATTATTTTTTGTGTCCTTTATGGGGTGTTCTTTTCACACCTGTTGTAAGAAAAAAATTGATATATTTCTATAGTGACAATAATGTTGGCAATATGTTGTGACTTATCACATGATTTAATTATATTGTCAACGTATTAAAAACGCATTTTATTAAATAAATTTGACATTTAACTGCATGCTAAATAGTCAACTTGTAAAAGGTTTTTAAGTCACAAATTGATTGAAACATAATTTAATTTCAATCTCCATTTGATTGCCACGAGTATTAACTGCATTATTAATATGTCTTTCACGAATGTAACATATTTTAGTTTTCCACACTAAGAAGGACAACGAGGTTCGCGTGACTCGTGGTTGCGGGTGGGTCCGTCACCACAAGGAATGCTACAAGGACGACAACAGTGACCACCTGGGCACTGTATGCCAGTGCTTCAGCAACATGTGCAACAGTGCGGAGGCCGTTGACCCCTTCACCGTAACTCTACTGTTTCTGATGTTAACAGCGTGTTTATATTTATGGCGTTGAATATATCGTTATATTTATGGTGGTTTTTTCTTTTTGGCCGTAGTGTAAAAAGAAACTTATTACGCCCAAAAACATCGGCCTAAAGCAAAGGTATCTAAAGTAAAGATACCTATGTGTCCTTTGGAAAAAACATTCAGTCAAAGTTTGATAAATGCAAAACTAGAAAGTGCCGTATGAAATAAATCTCAATTTAAAATTTTTCAAATCCAAAAGCAGATTAGAACGTAACATCAATTCACTTTGTAACGCACACCGAATCAATGTTAATACTCGTATTACAACATTAAGCATCTATTTTTATCACAGTGGAAAATAGGATTGAAAGTGATGTATTTGGACGTAGACCATAATACCATAATGAAGTATAATAATTACTCATGTAATGTGATGTAATTAGTAGTAGCAATCTATTAAACATATAGGTAAACATATGGAGATAACATAACACGTCATTATCTATCTATACTTATAATAAATCTGTAGAGAGATCAGTTCTGTCTGACTGTATAACCGTTATAGAAACAAAAACTACTCGACGGATTTTAACGAAACTTGTTAACGAAAATTATTTTTCATACTCCTGAGCTGGTTATATTATACTTTTCATCACGCTACAATCAATAGGAGCAGATTACTGAAAGGAAATGTTGGGAAAACGGGAGAAGTTACTCCATTTTTTAAGCTCCCTCATCCATTAAATAGTGGAGAAATACTATTTTATACCCGTGCGAAGCCGGGGCGGGCCGCTAGTTAGTAACAAAATGTATTACAACTCGATATTAATTGAATGTGTGATATTGATAATGTTTAATGTCTCGTTTGTTCATCGGTAATCCTTTACGACTGGCCAGTATCACGCGATGCTAAATGCGGCGTTTGTGACCCGTTACCCGTGTTCAAATCTGGCGGTCAGGGAAATCTCTCGGTTTGTGTGCTGCACACGCACTGTTTGCGTTTTACTTTATTTGCTACACAACAAACGGGAAATACATAGCGCTTGTAGAGTGTCCTTTTTTGTGTCGGAAATGTGGGTTAGGGTTTGTATCTGGCGGTAAAGACAGCCAATTCGCAAAAACACTTCATATATTAAAAATTTTATTGCGTTTTTTAAATACCCACTTTTATGGTTTTCTTCTCAAACACGGGGCTCATCTCATAGTGAGATGTTAGGCCGTAGTCTAACGCTGGCCAAGTATCTACGGATTGGCAGACTTTACACACCTGAGAAAATTTCATATTTCCTAAAAAATTCTAATATGTTGTGCACGTTTTGTCACGATCTTTTTTCCATATTGTTATAACTAATGATATTTAAATTTTTATGTCGGAAAACGCGCGTAGCTTTGTAAAGTCAGAGGTGCGTGCCAGGATTTGATCCCAGACATAAATATGTAAGTTTGAGAATCAATATTTCAAATCGCTACGCTGTTCAAATCCAGAGAATGATTATAGCTACAAAATGTTAAAATAAGTCTTAAAATTAAATATAGCACAGAAAGTCTTAAGTTAAGAACGTCTACAAAGTAGATAAAAGTACAGTTATTTTCACATTTTACTCATCCTACGTTCACGACGTTATGTAACGAATAAAATTAAATTATAGTAGCCAGTATTACAAGTGCTTGAAATAATTATAATTATAATATAAAGGTCCTTAACACAGAACGACGTGAAACATTAATTTATGTAGTGACCGCCCGCGGCGCGTCGTCGGATTATCCCTCTCTGTTTACTGATAGTCTCTGGATTTTGTGGCAATTTCTTTATTAGCATTTTTGGTTTTACGAACTTTTTAACAGACTTCTAAAAAGGAGGGTTTCTATATTGGTCTGCACTTTTTTATCTGTGCAACTTACTGTGTGTTTATTTTGCTTATGATTTTTTTGCTTTTGATATCTTATTATATTGCCTTTGCCACATTAGAAAATATATATGTAGGACCTAATAAAAAGGGTACCAAAATGAATTAACGCATATGCAATAGATACATTTTTATTACGATATTTATTTGTGCTTCATAAATAAACAAAAACTGTAGTTAGACGTTTAAGAACTGAAAATTTTGCCGGAAACATTTCGTAGATTAACAAAGTAATGAAAAGATTTGGAAAATCTTTATTCATACTATGAAAATCACCCAGCCTTAGAAATAGATCCGGTAAAATTGACAATATGTTTATAAATAGATGCTATAAGTATATAACGTATGCACTATAAGTATATCTAACGCCAAACACAGTACACCGTAAAACAGTACCATACTTACAATTATTTGAAGGACAAACCAGGAAATAAGTTACATTTAAGCCTTTACAAATTGACCTTCAAATGTATTATGCGACCAATTTAAGAAACCATTTCAAATCAAATCAAATGAACTGCTAATTGGAGGGTTGAAAGGTATCCAGATTCACATAATGTTATTGGTATATGATACTGAAGGTGTATTTTATTTTAACAGTATATCTACGTCTATTTCGCTTGTCGTTCCTCCCTGTCCGCGTGTTCTGGTTCCGTTTGTTCTTGTTCGCTTCTGTCGCGGCTTACATTTTGAGTAATTTCTGTAAACGTAAGCCATATTATTGCGCAGTTAAGACTACATATTAAACAGTTTTCGATTGCTAAAAACATATAAATGTGTTTAGCAGTGTTCTAATTCATCAATCATCACCAGCCGCTTTAGGTATAGTTCCGCTTTAGGTCTCAATAAAATAAATAAATAAATAAAAACACCGAAAGGTGTGAAACACAAAGAGCGGACTTCATGCCTAGTGGCATTCTCTAACTGAATTAATTTCTCTAGTGTCTATTGTGTTTAGATTGAATTGTTTTTAATTTAATTGTAAAATTGTAAATTTAAATGAATATGTAGAAATAGTATATATATGTAGTACAGAATATGTAGAAATTACCGTCATCGTCACTCCTAAATGCTCGTCCAAGCCGAGGTCCGAACCACATGCCATTGTCCGGGTCACCCTCGCTCTCCCGCTTCGCGAACCCATGGTTCCTTACCCTGGCCTTGAGGAGCAGTTCCTCCAGCTTCAGCGGCGTGAAGTCCAGGTGTGCGGGCAGGGGCTGCGTGCGGCCGACGCGCGGAAACGCATACAGTTGCCTTTTAGTCGCCGGCTCAGATTCTGGTAAATTGATCGTTACAGTAATAAAGTATGGGTGAGGAATTCAAAACGCTTGGCAACACATTAGTGAGTAAACTTCCAAAACAAGCTGTTCAGGAATTTTCCAACGTTTCATAGACAAAGCACTGTATTTTAGAAACAACATTCTCTAAGGAGAGACGATATTTTTTTATTCAATAGTAGCTTAAGATGTTTGAAATTATATCAGTTACTTGATTTATAAAGGTAGATTTCAAATATACCGAATTCGCCTACGTCATATTAATTAGTTGGTCCATACCTAGATATAGTTCGTTGAATGGAATTTTCCAGGTTTGAGGGCCAGATCTGCCCACGCGTGGGAACGGATACAGATTAAGAACACCATCCCGACGAAGCTTCGCGCCACTGCCTGTAAAATAATTTGCTTGTAATATCATGTTCAATTGTTTTTGTTGTCAATTATTATTATCGAAAACATTCTAATAATGTTTGTTTAAAATTTTTCATGTAAGTTAATTAATATTTTTTAATATTATTTATTGCAATAACCTACTCTTAAAGATGCTAAGAAAATATGATTTTGATTTTAAAATTAAACAAAGAAATCTCTATAGCGACAAATCAAATTGTATTTTTAATGTACTAGGAAGTTCATTATCACTTTTATACTTGAAAATACATAGGACGATTGTTAACTACAAGTAGGAACGAATTGAATAAATATTATTAGATACTTGATTAACTTTCTTTCCAATCTTCATAGCAATCCGTAAAACATCTTAATTGTGATTTCAAAATCTTAAGTTGATGTATTAAATGGCTAAAAATAACTTAAAATAAATGCACTTCGTAATAACTACAACTTTTCCCTAGCTTACTATAAAAGATTTTCATTGACTAATGTTTTCCATCAATGCGTATGCCGCGTAATTGCTTGTTTCCGACGTACTAAAAAGGTTGCTAAATGTGGGATATTTTAAAATATTTTTCTTGCGGACAATAGATGAAACGTTGAATGACTCGTAAGCATAAAAATTGATGCCGTCATTCATATCAAAATTAATGGAATCTTTACAATTTTAATCTTAAAATTTTCAATAAAAACAGACGGTTTTAAGGATTGAAAAGACTTCGCAAATTGACTGAGAAATGCTTTTAACTTCGCATCTATAAATAAGGGATAAAGCCACCCCATCTGTTTCAATAAAAGTTTTCGTGCATGCTGTCTATTACGTGGGCGTATGAAAAGAGTGCTAGACAGTACTCGTATATCACGAAATATAAAGTTGGATCATTTTGTTTTGTTATTAAGATCGCGTTTTATTACGTAAACTAGTGACGTAAATAATAATATATAATAATAATAATAAATATCACGCTATTTGTTACTATAAATTTTAGCACGAATTTTATATAACGTTTAGAACAACTTTGCACATCCACCTCGGGTTTTCAATAACGAAGGTCCTGTGGTATGATTGTATCAAATACAAAATAAACTAAATACATATATGTAGATAATTTTACATTCAGACTCAACAAATATTCACGCAATATTTGCCTTCAGTGGAAATCGAACCTACAAAACCCAGCTTACCAGTCGAGTTTCTTAATCGCTGAGTAACAGGTACGAACTGAAGTAGAGCATACTCTCTCAGGATAGCATGCCTTGTATACTTTACACATGTTTTTGAAAATAGAAAAATTTACATTGTTCAAATTGAACCTAACCTTTTGGGAGATGCGACATAATTAAGACCATAATCAAATCGTCGTTAACCCATTTTGCTTCTTCTTATACCATCTTTTCGGTATAAGAAGAGTGGGTGTCAGGTTATCGTTCATAATTAGGTATGTCAACACCTACTTCTCCATAAGCGCAAACTGGATTAAAACAAACGGACAAACTAACCTCGACATTGATTGTTAGGTTGGTGTTTTTATGATCAAATATTATGTACATAATAAAGAAAATTTTCCGAGCGACATGAGAATTTTTTTTTATATAATCTGTCTTTACTTAAACTCTTCTTTCGTATTCAAAAACGCACAAAAATGGGTTTATTTGTAACTTTTTATCTCTTTCTCTCTTAGCACATGCAAAGTTCATAGAAAGTAACAAAATGTTAGATAGCTGAAATATAGGAATTGAGCGTTTATGAATAAGTTTATTCACATTCCGAAATGAATGTTTTTGTACAATCTCCCTAATCTGATAAAATCGACAATGTTAAGTTAAATATTTATGACGTCACGTTAAGCATCAACTACTAGAAGTTGGATGTGGAATTTTATCAGATGTTCCATGTTATCTAAGAACACAGGCGTTTTATGCCTAATTTGGAATCAAATACTCGTATGTACATAAATGTGTGTGGAGTTGACAAAAGTGTTATTGGCATTATTATGAAAGAAAAGAAAAGAAAGAAAGAAAAAATAATTTATTCACAAAAATAAATTATTAAAACATGTTGCAACAACTCGTTATACAATTTAAAGATCATCACATTATAAATCACATTATGAATGATCACTTAAGTTTTTTTTACCGGATTTTTAGTTTTCTTAATTATTTCTAAATTAATTAGTTTTCTTTATTTAAATTCGTATTGACGTTATTGTTATATATTGATAAATGAGTAAGATTTCCTCTTAATTCCTACTTTAATTTTTTCCACAAATCCACAACTTAGATACATTAACTGTATGTATACGCCATGACAGTTATTTGAACCATAGACGCCACAAAATTTCTACACATAAAAGACAATAGATCTATAAAATTATTATCTAACAATTAGTACTTACGATAGGCACTGGCGACCACTGACGATACGAAGAACAGAGTTAAGATGATTCGTGTGGACGACTGCATTTTATCTGTCAAAAATAATAACGGTTAGTTTAATTTTTTTAAAGATTTTTTTAAGAATTGTCATTTAGCAAAGTTTTCATAGTTAAAAACTTCAACCAGTCTTTATGGATCAACAGGTCAGCCAATAATACGCGTTTTAAACTTGATACAGGGGTACTAGTTTTTCTACCTACATTTCGAAATGAAATAAAATATACTTGATTTTTTCAGTTAGGCGAGGTTAAGTCTAAAACATCACTTGGTTAGTGTTAGTATATTAAGGTTATATTGATGTATTGCAGTTTAAGGGATGTAGTAGACCGGATGCGCTGTCAATTAAGGCTTTCCAACTCGAGGCTAACGAGCATCGCAACATTAAAGGACTTTCAGTTAATTTAATTTTTATTGGAAGTACGTAACAAAACCGCGTACTAGAAAATACGTACCTATTATTTAAGATAACATCTCTATACATAACTCTCTACATTCCTCTGTATCTTCTTAGTATTTTTTTCTTTATCTTCTATTTCCATAATGTAGGTTGTAATCAATTAATCAGAACCTATGTTGTAAATAACAAATGCTAGGATAGATGTCGTACGTAATAACTTAAGAATTTTATCATTAATGTATGCATATACACATAAATTCAACTGATTGAATGAATTGGTTTAAATATTTGTATACATACATACCCTCAAAATAATACTGTAAGAGCAAACTAATAAGTATTTAGTAGAGTGATACTAAGTCTTACATTATCAAGCGTTATGAAAAGTTAAGATCAAATCATAAACTGGCATTTCTGATTACTGGAAGGTTTAAGACTGTTTGAAGTAATCAAGTTTTTAAAAGTATCTAATAACAATCTATGTAATTACGACTTAAAATAAGAACTTTTTGAGCATAAAGAAATTTCGAATTTAATGAGCAAGACGCTTCGTTTCGGCCGTGACCTGTATACACATTTTTTCTACCCATAGATTATTCTTTATCTTTAATAAGGAGATTTTAAGCATAATATTGAGATTGCGTTTTCCTCTCATCAGTGCCCACACCGAACAGAATGAGGTCTAGGAAAAAAATATCAAGTTATTTGTCGTTTAATATTAAAAGACAAAGAATTGGGATTTAATGCAAATTCTTCTTTTACCATTTGTTTCATGAATTATAAGCGCGTCGAGAAAGCTCTGTATGGACAGTCGCCCCCAGGGAGGCGCCGCAAAAATGTATTCTAAGATATATTTAACATTAAAATCAACATTATAAAAATGTTTAATTATCTAAAAGCTTTAGTCTTTTAATTTAATGTGCGATAACTCAGATATTTATTTTGGAACGACGTGAATTGCAACTGTATTAATAGCTCTATCTCTAATACACTTTAGGTATTCTGCAGTTAATTTTACAGTGCTGTTACTTTACAATCTTTTATTTTTATACTACTGCTTTTACGAACTTTATGAAGTTAAATTGTTGTTTGGTACAATAAGTTTAAATCTCGGAAGTGAATTTTGAAGTAATTGTCGTAACAAGAATTGATTGAATTTGGAACTCCGATAACGATAAACAGGTGAAATTTAAAAAAAGTGGAGTGGAGAATTACAATCGTTGCTACAAATTGTTAATCTGTGGAGTTCCAAATATCAATAAAAAAAAATCTTAATCGGGTTTACTCTAGTTACATTTATTTTTCTATAACTAGATGGATCTAGAGTCTGGTGATGGAAGCGGAAGAGATCTTAAAGCTTATCTATTAACATTTCCTAGATTATTAAAACTTAACGAATGATTTAATAATGATTATTAATAAAATCAGTTAAAGAAGGATACTAACAATGAGATCTATGATTCTACGAAAAAATATTAAAACTCCGTAATTCACTATAGTATGTAGTTTCCAAAAAACTATTGAACATTAAAATGAAGCTAAAGTGTAACTTCCTAAATGGAAAATTGATTAACTTTTTTAATACCGAAAGTTTGAACTGTGTGGAGTAGTAGTATTATCTTTCACGCAAACTCGAACAATGAAACTGCGTTGGAAGCAAGACAAAGAAGTACCTACTAATTTCATAATTGATATGAACATTTTTGCATAAATAGCTACGTCATCTGTTTTTGCCCGTAATTTAGTTCGATGTATTTGCCTTTGATTCCTTATTTTCTGTGAATCTAATCTAACGGGAATGATCGCCTGTACTTTGTAAGCACATGAAATAAAAAATAAACACATAACAAAACAGCTCAAGACGTTTTGTTGCACAATTTAAACATGCGTAATGCTCGCAGTATTATTGAATAATCTATTTTGCGGGATCCTAATATCCATAACAATCAAAGTATTTTACGTACAAAACAGAAATAGTAAGCGACAAATTGTAAATAGTATAGAGGAGAGAATTTTTTTTTTCTTGCTTAGTAAATCCCAAAATTATTAGATCAAACCATTACGTATTGCATGCAGGACCTACATCTATCTTATGAATACAATAAGTTTGTATTCACATATTTTCACACTGATATCTATTGCACTCACACACTAACCATATCTAATCGTCTATAAATAATAACTTTTAGCCATAACCCTGTATAAAAAAATTCTTTTATATACCTAACACGTAAAAAAAACGTGTAAAAAGATTAATTGTGTATAATAAAATCCAATTACAATACAATTAAAAATAAATAACAATTAACAGGAACAGTTCTTGTTTTTCAAGACTTCGTCACGAATGAGTTTTGAAATTTTTAAGAATCTCCGAACACTGTTTTAATTATTTACCAATACTAACAGATACAGTGTGAATTTTATTAAAATACTTCATTAAATTAAATTAAAAAAAAACTTCATTAAATGATATCCACTGTTAATATCTATCAATTTTTTTACAATATACACAATTTTATGGTAAATATTTACACTAATATGTACCAAAAAAATATACGAATTGTACGCCGTAAAAGGCAAAATATATATAAATATGTATTTGTGCAAATAAATGTCTTTGTCTTTGTATAATCGTGTGGTAAATGAGATGTATTGTGATTGATGCTGTAACTGCTTTGTATGTGACAAGTGACACTTACCTCGATCCAACCTGCGGGAGCTGAATGTTGGGTTCCGATCTGCATGCCTCTTTATATAGGGCGCGCCGCCCGCCCCAGCGCCGTCCAAACTCTTCCAACACAAATTAAGTCATGTATGGTAATATTTCCTCGGATTGCGAAGTATATTTCTGCAAACGTCTGTTATTTTACATATACGCTCGTACTTACTGTTTTACTTTAGATTAATAGCCATATTAATAGACATTTTTTTTATATGAAACGAGATTTAGCCGAAGGATAAATATATTAATTAACACTCAATACAATGCCGTGATTTTAAACGCGTTGCTGTTCTTGTAGACTTGCGTGGACAAATACAGTCTTCAAACTAGAACTTTCAAGTTGCATAGGTGTGGCAAAAGTACTTTTTTATACTTAGCGATAAAAATTATGTTTATTTTGGGAAGTAAATCACAAAACAACATAATTTTCAATACATACTCTCATGTTGTATTGCTGTAACTTCTAATATATGATGTAATGTGTTAAAGATAATGTAAGATTCTATAACTAGCTTTGTACTAATTAATATTTATATTATATTTAATATAATTCATCGCTACATTCCTGGTGCTACGTGGAGCGTACTGTTTGAGTGTTGAATGATTAAAAATTATTTTTTTTACGTTCCTTTTATTACAGTTTGAGAAGCGCAGTGGATACTGGAATCACGTCCGCTGTGTTTAAGGATAATTCATTTAAACGTCGCTCGACGCCCTCGTAGCCGTCTCTATTTTGAAAAAAATCTAAAGATTTTCATAGTTTTGTACTAGGTATGTTATCGATATGAAATTTCGGATACGGATATAGAAATAATAATCATTATACCGGATTCAGATATGGATCCGCATATGAAATTATTTCGGTTATCCATTAGTTTCGGTTATGGATATTAAATTTATAAGGAATTTCGAAAGTCAAAATAATTCCAAAATTATCCGAAACTGTAATATCGGATTCCGTAACGGTTACGGATAGATTTCATATCGGAAATCCGATAGTTTCGGTTACGATTACGGAGGTCCTTAACATCCCTATTTTGTACCCATTGTGCTACGGTATTTTAAATCGTAGTCAAAACTACGTAACCGATAACTTAAAATGCTTTTTTGAGTACTACAAATAGTCTAATTATATATTATGATTATGACTAACAAAAAATATTTTGACGATCCTATATTTCTAGAGTTATCATAATGTACATACATACATATCGCCACGCCTGGTCCCTTACGGGGTAGCCGAAAGCAGCGAGTGCCAAATATCTCTGTCCTTACAAACCTGCCTTGCTTCATCTACATTTATCATAATGTAACAATCGTTAAACCTAGTCGGAGGCTTTCGCAAAGGCTTAAAAATATCCGATAGCCATACTCCTCTAATTCCAAACCGCATTGGAAAACCTTCGTAGAATATGGTCCAGGGCACATACAGTTCCTGGGAAAATCCGTGTTCAGCTTTTTAACTTAACAGGTTGCTGTATTAATTTAATTGGGAAACCTGTTACAAAGTATCTAGTGACCAGTTATTCAGTGTTAATCTTAACCGTTTGATACCTATTTATATACATTTAAGTAACTAAATGCAACAGATTATAATTGAAAGCCATTAACTCTTTAAGGCAATAAATAGGAGAATAATATTAATAATTTTTGGGGACAATTCCACACACGGCTATCCGATCCCAAATTAGGCAATTTAATGCCTGTGTTATGGTGACCGGACAGCTG
>DWGJ01003840.1:0-12626 GCA_018246895.1 Aspitha aspitha aspitha | reverse complement strand
AGATATTTTTATTACGCCCAGACACGGAACAAACAAATGTGCTCATCACACAAATGTTTGTCCTGGGTGGGAATCGAGCCCACGATCTTCAGTTTTGCAGTCAGGGTCTAACCACTCGACCACGAGATCAGTCTAATTTTTAATTTTCAGTAATTCATGTTTTCTGTTATGAAGAATTACTAGTCTCCGAACCCTATTGGTGTTCATACTATTGAAGCGGTTGGTTGATTTAGTGTTGGATAGAGGGAGAGAGGAATAACAGGGAGTTCGTCTTTACATTCCGTAACTTAAGGTTTCTCCCTATATGTCCACTTCTAGACGACATTTGCGCGAGACTGCTTCCAAAACCTCGAGCAAGACAAACAGGTTTTTCAATCTCAAACACTGTTTCAGATTCTCGAAATAAAAAATATTTGGACATATCTCCAAAACTGGCAACCCTGCCCAACGCTCGATGTGTGCAACGTCTGGAATGATACCCAGACACCCCATTCATTTAGAGGTCAATGGGGATCGTATTACCATTTATTGTTCCTATCGTGGCTGTACCATTTGATCTGCTGACTTTTGAGTCTCCGTTCGGCGGTCTGATGACTGGCGTAATGTCACCGAGACATCGAATGATTCCGACTTAAACGAGGCTAATGGTTACGCCACAATGAGCTGTATTGATGTGCAGAGAGTTCTCAGTCTACAAGTAGGCGCCAACGAACTAAACATGACATTATACGGCTTGTCTGCTATTTAAGAAGATTCTAGAAAAGTAGTAGATATTCCGCACATGAAGTATTATAGGTAGAGCGAATTGCTAATTGTGAGAACTGGTAAATTAAGTTGAAAATGCCTTGAATAGATCAAAAAGTAACAACTTGGTGATGATGTCAAGGGCAAACCACTTAAACTGCCATTCAACAAATTGGTCACGACAAAAAATCATTTGCCTTCTGCTATAGCTCTCTTGAGCTAAGCTTCTTGCATAATTCCTAAATTAATTTACACTCATAATAAATCTGTAGAGAGGTCAATTCTGTACATGAAATATATTTCCAAATTAACTATCAGGGGGTGATTACGGATCGACACTGATTATAGAAACAAAAACTATTCGACGGATTTTAACGAAACTTGTTACAATTATTTTTCATACTCCTGAGCTGGTTATAGTGTACTTTGCATCGCGCTACAATCAATAGGAGCAGAGCGGTGAAGGGAAATGTTGGGAAAACGGGAGAAGTCACTCCATTTTTTAAGCTCCTACATCCATTAAATAGTATTTTATACCCGTGCGAAGCCGGGGCGGGCCGCTAGTTCTTAATATTTTCAGCTAGTGTTTGAATAACGATAAGCGTATTTCTACCCTACAAATTAGCTCAACGATCAGTGAATTCATAAAAAGATACTCGACTACCATTACTATTGTATGCTGATGTCGTTAAATGAAATTAGAAACTATATAGCCATTATTGTATGCTCTATCTTTCGCTTCCTATCAGTATCGACTGAGCAGTGAGCATCGCAATGGGTAAGTGGAGCATTTGCGGGACAATTACGATCCAGGTCATCGGCCGGACCAGCCACCAGCCTTCGGTCCGTTCACTTGGCAACAAGCCATCCGCATGCATTTTATCTTCGACGTCACATCACGATATGAACATACAAGGTACACATATCTCACGTTAGAGAGAAATACGGATAAAGTTCTGATTTATGCAAAAATTAGATCATTGGTTGAAGTAATTTTCAGAGCGCTATGGTCGGGGGACGCTAAGACTAGCCTAAAAAATATCCGTCCACAAAGTTGACAATGGATTAGTGAGCAATTAGGTTTTTGTGTCTGTCTCATTTGTGACGTGTTGTGGTCTACGCTTGCATGAGGAAACTTTTTCACTTTTTCCTTGACAAATGATAGATTGAACGTTTCATTGCTGGGCGACAAACACTTGGCGATTCATCCAATTATCGCCAATCATCCATTCCTCAGACCACTGCTTTTATGGTCGTCTTTTGACCAAACGATCAGTGGTAATATAAAACTGTATCTTCCACACCCTATTACACTAGTGGTTTAACTCGTCACGATAAGTATAAGGTGACAGTTAAGTAGACGGTGATCAACTATCCGAATCATGTCAACAGCCACGCTGGCCCTCAGAGCATTCACTTGACAATAAGACACCTGGGACGCGTGCCCCAGTAATCGATACTGCTAGGTATTTAGGGTATCGATTGCTTTATGCCTTATCGTAATAACAATGATAATGCCGATAGCTTTGGTGCTGTGCTATTCATGGAAAGTTTAATGATGATATAGGTTGAGGAAAACGTCGCCAAATTCACTCATCCAATAATCGATGTTTTATTGTTGCTTAGTGTCCTGCAGCGGAACAATAAAATGGTCGAAAATATACTACACCGATGCCAACACTTGGGGGAGAGACCACTGTGTCTTGGGCATGAATAGGGTTGCAGATGACGTCACAGTCGCGGTTGGTTGCAAGGTAATATCAGCTTAGTACAATTAACAATTAACAATAGACTTACAGTGACGTCAAATTATATTGTCATAAATACTTTATTGATGAAATCCAACAAGGATATTACGTTAGCTAGAAAATGAATAGCATTAGACGAGAATCGGTTTTATTGTTGCTTTATTCGATTAAATAGGACTCCAGACCATTTATTAGCGGATTATGCCTTCAGAATTAGGTTAGAATGAAGTATTATTCCAAGTTTCAGTGAAGGCTGTCTACAAATACAAACTGTTAGGATGAACGCTTTTCGCTCAATAAAAAAAACTCACCAATAACAACCACCTCCTTGTAAACCACGTCATCTGACAGCGTGTGTTGACAGGCCTTCATGTTGTCCCTCATTGTACACAGATTATACAGATATCCAAATAAATGCACCAGATCACTAATTGCGTGTACGATTTATATCCGACAAACGCAACCGTTCGTTCCTATTGAGTATTCGAATTTGGAATTCCTTTTTTTTTTTAAACTTAGAATATAAATATATCACAAGCAGTTTAAAGTCGTACGGACTGTATTGGTGTTCGTTTTTCAAATTATTTTCTCTTTTTCCTCTTGATGTTCTTGTAGGATTTGAGAGCGGGCGTGTTCTGAAAAATGCGCGCCACTTTTCGAATGTTTTCTTTTTTCTTCTTCTTAAACTATTATTGCTTTACACTGGGCAGTGATTATCTGTAACAAAATGAGAATGACAATTATGTACTTAAAAAAAAACAATTCTCGATTATTTAAGTAATCTGGCCACAAAAAAAAAACAATTCGGTAATCTAACCAGTGTCGAAATTCAAGTAAAATTATTATTATAATGGTATAAATATATAAAGATGTTTTGTCAAAATATATTTGCAAAATTCATATCTAGACATGACGCTTCGGAATGATTGTTATAAATATCCTCCGCAATACATATACATTGCAACGGACTTATGAAATACATTATCGTACAATGTATTACTGCAACAATACCACGTATAATATTATTAATAATAATAATGTACAATGGAAAGGCTTTCGTAATAATATAAATTTTCACTTCTAACGTATTGTATATTGAAATACCATACATATAATTCAGTTTATCAGCTGTTTGACAGTAAAATACTAATATTGATTAAATGTTGTTAGTAGTAATTATTAAAAATCCATTTAAGCCGGATATTCTTCTAGTGAGGACTCCAAAAAATATTTAAAAAACTCATGGCTATCGGAAAAATTATAACTAAAAACCATTCACGTGATCTGATAAGTAGAGAGAAAAAGTTTCATCAAAATCGGTCTAGCCGTTTACGAGGAGACGAATAAATAAATAACTGGGGACAATTCCACATACGGCTGTCGGTCCTGGGTGGGAATCGAACCCACAACCGGACCACTCGACCAAGAGGCCAGTCAGTAACTCTTGAATATATTCAAGATATGACGTTGTATAACAAGCCATTAACGATACGATCGCTATCATTACACAATACATATTATTATTAGTATTCATATGTAAGTACTTGTGTTTTATGTCATGTCATTGCGTACAGCAATACATCAAGTTGTAACAATCTATTAACGATCACACAGCGGACTTGTGCGCGCACGGGCGCCGGGTGTATCTGTATTCTCGAATGTTCTTCCATGCGGTCACGAATGCTCTATACATTGGCGCCGCGATACGGATTTTTGTGACATTTGATAGAGTCATATCGTTCTATCGTTTTATGCATTCGTAAAATAAAAAAGCTTAAAATTGAGCATCACTCTTTTATCACAAGGTTATTCGTGTATAATGTAAATTAAATTATTTTTACGAAAACCTTTTGATAATTCTAATGCAGTTAATGAATCAATTTTCAACATTTATTGCTAGCGACGATTTTTAATTTAACATACAATTAAACAGGCAGATTTATACATAACAATTCATGAATTGTGCGACAGAGAATAGAGTGAGATAGAAGCAACACTTGCGCGTTTCGATTGTCTGTGAGCTTCTTTTAACGCGTCACACCTATCGCTAGTTGCGGGATGTAGTTTACTCGCAACTTATAAGTACACAATAAATTTTTTGTGGAGGATCTATTGAAACCTGGATTAAGATGGCTTTGAAATCTTAAAAAAAAGCGTTATTTTTTAGTCAAACCGGCGCTCCTAGCTGTACTATTAAGCAAATTGTAACTATCACTTTCCCCATACTCTTCATCAGTTCCGCTATCTCATAGCGTCGATTCTATCGAATCTAACAAATCAATTTTAATGTTTAAGCTGTTATGGGAGAGTTCGCCTACAGCTGTACCTACTTTCAATTTTAAGGAAAGAGGAAAACATTGATAATACTTATCAACCATTATCAAATAGAAACTAATACTAATCAGTTAACAGAACATGCTGGTGACTGTAAAACTTGTGATAAGTTAACAGCTGATAATAATATGCAAGTGATAGAATGCAGTTGCACTTTGATGACGCCGCGGCATGACGCATGTGTGATAATGATAAGGCAAGGGGTGATTAGGTGATAAGATTAATCGCTTAAGTGGGTATGTTTATCGGTGGTGGTCTGGTGAAAGGGGCCAGAACACAGCTACGTAGGCTTCGCAAGGGGCGAGTGAAAGACGGCTTCTGGACTTTATAACGGCCCTACGGTGAAAGATGGAACCGTCCAGCCAGCGACCCCGTCACGATGTGGGTTGCCTCGCTCCGTCTTTGATACACGGTGTCGGATGTACCAAGAGGAGGAGGTGGAGGACACGGGTGCACTCTTTACGGAGAACCTGGAGTCCTCGACACCATGTCGGTTTAGGTCGGTAAAAATCCAACATAAGCCGGTGTCACTTAATAGGCACCGTTGCACCTTTGGATGATACCCCCCGGAATAAAAAAAGGCTGGTTGTTTGCGTTCTGGCATAAATGAATTTTCTCCGTAAATCCTCTTTGGACAATCTATCAAACCTCCTGTGATAGCAGTGGAAATCTCTGTCTAGAAATAGGACGTAAAAGAAGGGTTACAGACAACCGAGGCTGTGGTAGATTTTGAACGTAATTTCCGATTGTAAGCATTGATCGCACGCAAAGTAACGACTCATTGTGACGTCACATTGTTTTAAGGTGGAGTGATTATGTGATTGTGTGCAATCATCAAGATAATAATTCTGACTTGCGGAATTAATAATTCTTATCAACACATGCAAAAGAAACTTGAAGATTAAACCATAGTCTATTACTCCAGTCAATTGTGGATTGCTAATGTTGACTACGTGATAGAATCTTGAGAGTTCCTCGTTCTTCCTATAAAAGGTCCTGGTAGGTTAAGTGATATTAGCATGTAGTGTTAGTAGGATTGTGCTGGTTCCGGATTGTGTTTACCATCTATTTAATGATACCTTGGGACACCCACGGTCATCTGACCCCAAACTAGACAAGGCTAGTACCGCGGTGACCACATAGCCGATTAACAGACCAGACAGTTCCTCTCATACTATATACTATTTATATAGACATAACCAACAATTGTGCTGATCGCACAGATGTTTGCCCTGGATGAGATTCGAACCCACGATCTCCGGTTCAACGGTCAGAATGTCTGACTAGTCAAGCTCGAGCTCTTGCCCGCGTCGCTCACACTGTCGAGGTCGTCGACAAGGTTAACGATTGTTTTGACGGGCAGTCACAAGCGATGCAGAAAGATGGCTGCGCTCGGGGAAACATGCCATCCGACACGCAAATGATCGATGACCCCTTGGTGTAGTGGTTACTGACTGCTGAGCTGACGGTCGTCGGTGTCGATTCCCGTCCACCACAATTTGTGTTGAGCACATTTCTATTTTATTTTTACCGTAGCAGACGCATTTAATTTTCTAATTTGGAATTATAGCGTTCGCTGTTATTTTTATAGGTATCAAGTCAAGTCACAAAAATTCATACGTGGAACATAATTAATAACACCGATTCAATGTAATCATGATTTCTATTTAAATTACGATATCAATCATTTCTTCGATGTCCAGATAATTGCGGGTGTGATTAATAGTTGGACTGCTGACGTCACTGTGATGACGTCAGCAGCGTTCGCCAAATTTCGCAGTCTCGTTCACGGTTCAATTTCAAATGCACAACACTGGCTGCTAAGCTGACGGTATTGCGTTGATATTAAATAGACAACTAACGATTTGCATCTTTACGATTTACGATAGTGACTAGGACGGACAGAATGTGTCCACACCCTTAGTTAACATTGTTAACATCAATTGTTACATCAATCATCAACAGTTAGAAATCAATATTTTCCCGTTTCTGCAACATATTGTCATTGCTGCTCCACTCCTATTAATCAAAGCGTGATGTTATATAGCCTATAGCCTTCCTCAATAAATGGACTATTGAGCACAAATATAATTTTTCAATTCGAATCAGCAGTTTGTGAGATTAGCGCGTTCAACCAAACACACTCTTCAGCCTTATAATATTACAAAGTATAGAAGTATAGAATCGCCATAGAAGTGTACTGTCTTTATAAAGGTGAAAACAACATCTTCATATAACTCGAATGTCCATTGCGAGCGCCACTTCTGAACATATTTATTGCACAACGTTTATTTATATCAAATTAGGGTTATCTATCAAGTTTACGGCATCTTTGTACCCGTCGTTACGACATGGCATGGTAGAGTGATGTCATTACTGTACATAGACACCGTTCGAGGGAAGCAGACATGTAATGGAATACTTCTCATCGCAGTAGAAGTACTGTCGCCTTATTATCGATCCTGACCGGGTTGTTCAAAGCTACTAGTGACAGGTGGAATGCGTATGCTGATTGGGCCCTAAAATACATAACGACACGTCGACCCACCGAACCAATCAAGATAATAGCAAATAAATAAATAACTGGGGACCATTCCACACATGGCTGTATAATCCCAAATTAGGCAAATTAATGCCTGTGTTATGGTGACCGGACAGCTGGTAAACATACATACATACGATATAGTACTTATATAGATATTTTTATTACGCCCAGACAGAACAAACAAATGTTTGTCCTGGGTGGGAATCGAAGCGACGAGCTCCAGTACGGGTACGATTTTGCAGTAAGGGTCTCTAACCACTCGACCACGAGGCCAATAATAAAGCTATAAAGGGTAATAGGGTTTCAAAGAAAGCAGTATTCATTCAAGCTGAAGATATTAAACAGACATACGGACGATTGATAAATGTAACATCTGGACACGCTCCATGCACTTTGACGAATGAAAATGTATTATTATTATAATATAACTAGAGGTGCCCGCGGCTTCGGCCGCGAGGAAATTACCGTGTCAAGATCGTAAAAAAAATTTTTTTTAAGCATCCATAGTTTCTAATACCTCCAAGAATATGTGTACAAAGTTTAATGATAATCAGCTAAGTAGTTTTCGCGTGAAAGCGCAACAAACTTACATTCACGTTCATAATATTAGTAGGTTTGACAAATGATCGAATGTAGTCAAAAATACAGAACGCTTATATCAAATCATTGACCTCATCGGTCGTATCGGGCAAATGAATTCCTTTATTAATCGCACACACAAGCGCTTATCAGAAATTACAGCAATCAATAAAAGTTACGTTATTACATGGAGCGCGACCCTGTGCGATATTATCGCACAATACCTACAACTGGTCTCCATTCATCTGTACAGTCATGCCGTATTACTATAGGAATAGGCAGAGACTAAGAATTTCCGATACTGAGAATAGAACAATCATCAATTTTTCGGTACAATCTAATCCAACAATTTTCTCGGTACATTCCTAATACCATAAAGGTTGTGCGAAGATCTTCAGTTCGCTAGGAACATTCTCGAAGCCAACAATTGAATGTCGCGAAATGAAGTTTGTAGTCGTATTAAATTGTCTTTCATTTGATCACTTTTCCAATGACAGTTTGTTTCAGCTCCCTTGCTAGTTTTTCACACTTCGGGAAATGTTACATTCTATGGATCAATTCGTTTCGTTTTAATAGGAAGTTAGCGGGCAAGGCGTTAGCAGGTTCATATACGTATCATATGCATATATCTTCACGGAAAGAAAATTGATAAGAACAAACAAAAGTGGTCCCAGTATGGAGCCTTGGGGTATACCTATGGCCAATGCATCAATGATTGTACACTACTTAATATACATATCACACATGTTAATACTGATATTAAAAACAGCGTAGGCAAAAAAAATTGGCAACTGTGTTTATTTTGAGTTTCAGGAAATATGAATTTCCGCGTTCCACCCGGTGTGCTGAAAGAATCGCTTCATAGTGAGAGCAATCATAATAGTTTTGAAAAACCACCAAGGTCATTGCCGGATAGCGGGACGAGTTTTTTCAGAGCCGGCAATTATATGCGACGGAAGGGAGAGAATTTGTTCCAGGACTATGTCCAAGGGTATATTCATTAACATTTGAACATTTAAAACACTCGTACACACTAGAATTTAATACAAAGTAAACAAAAAAAGTCTACATCAAACAGTAGTTGACGCGGGTGAGATGCGGTGCGGGGCGCAATAGATAAAATACTAATGAAAGACAGGAGACAGGTAGAGGTAAGTGCTTATATATAGACTTATCTATGTAATTACATAAATAGCACAGTGACTGTACTCATTAAATGATAAATAGAAGTTTTTTAATGAGATAAATATGACAGACGATGATGTCAAACGAAATGAATTTAGATAATGCAATGTAAGTTACATGAGAGATTGAAATTAATGTTTTCGAGATATATTGTATAGCCTGGGAGAGATCTATGTACGCCAGGGATGAATAGGGTTTTCATAGGCGCGTGTGATCTTAGAAGGCATCTACGCTTTCCATCAGAGACGTATAAATATAATGCCAATATTAACATTCAAACAGCGTACTTTGATGACAATTTTGAAAATCATGAAAGTCTATGGAGCTAACGACACTCATGAAAATTTACAATGGCAAACAAAACAAGACAAACGTGACGTCACAGACAGAGGAATAGATGTTATTCTATACTATATTAATATCGTAAAGCTGAAGAGTTTGTTAGTTTCGTTGAACGCGCTAATCTCACGAACTACTGGTTCGAATCGAAAAATTATTTTTATGTTGAATAGTCCACTTATTGCGGAAGGCTATAAGCCATATAACATCACGCTATGACTACTAGGAGTGGAGAAGTAATGACAAATGTTGCAAAAACGGGAAAATATTGATTTCCGTGCGAACGAAGCCGCGGACACAGCTAGGGAATTAATATAGCGGATCGGTCAACGTTACGTGGGTCAAGGTGTTCGTTTGAAGGCCACGCTCATTTGGCCGATAAAAATGGCGGGAAAGTAACCGTGTGAAAAAAAAACAATAACACGTGGCCAGTTATTCACAGATACAAAATTAAGTCATGTCGCAACACTGTCAGTCATTAAACGGGTTCAAATAAAAATAAATGTAGAAATAAGAGAGCGATGTAATACGAAGACACGTGAAAGAAATTTAACACAATAATAATTATACGTCTTAAAACACGGCTCAAATGCCGTCCTCCGATACTGAACGATGCAGAGCCTCCGCTATGGTACCAGACGTCTGATAAATATACACACTTACATAAATTTCCAAATACCTGTACAGATAACACGCAAACCGTACGAATATTCGGCTTCCAGACCTTCCAGTACATTCGACGGTGCACATTCTAGAATCTCGATAAAATTGTATAACGCTAACATTTTTTACGGCGCGAAATAGCAATGTACGATTATGTAGGTTACCTAGGCAGCCCGTACAGTGTTAGAAGTGGTGTCCTAAATAAAGATATTCCATCTGAAAGAAACTAGACAGGTGATGTTTCATATGGCACGGGTTTGTAGTTTGATTCTTCTTAGTTAAATCAGTAGTTATCATCGCTTAGGAAGATTATTCACCCGTGCAAAGCAATAAATTAAAATTATCAGTGACAAAAAGTTACAAAAATTAATTTTGCAGCATAAATTGGAAGCGTCTCACGACACTGGGTTTTAAATTTAAATAAATCTTAATAAACTCATCACGTATTTCCAAAAAAAACCCACATATAATAGTAACACGACGCTTATAAAATGTATGCACGAGTTCAAAAGTTCACATCTTTTGAATTATTCAAGACCTATGGTAGTTTTCCTCACTCAAAATATATGAATGTGTCAATCGGACATCATTGATGCGACGAATAACTACTAATAAATCAATCATTTATGAATTATATAGTAGCAAGCGACGAGACCTCTTATAAATATACGAATTCGTATTCGAAAAACGTAAAAACAACGTTACCTGGCAGAATAAATAAATTCACTATACACTTGAAAACAATGCACTCCCGCGATAAAAGAAATAAAAATAAATTTAACTTTTAACGCTCGCGAGGCTACAGACGTGCGCACGGTGCCGCGACCACGCGTGAACTGAAACTTACCGACACCGACTTCCGAATTTAAAATTATAATGGTAAGGCTGGTACACTGTACGCCGTGTAAACAACCATTGTGCCACAGTATAAACCGTGCGCTTATTGTTTACATACAAACCACCGCAGTATACAAACGGCTTGCATATATAACACGCTAGTCTGTGACGTTGCAGCGCGCGCTCAACACATTCGTACCTTCAGTGTGTACACGACGTGTCGGGATAAGACACTTTTTTCATACTTTGTATTGTACATTCGAGTGGCTGCATACTTAACGGCAACTATGTCATTGCTGCTTCAGTGGACTATTATTAAAGCTGGTTTTTATTAAATTTAGAATATTCTAGAATCGAATGCTTTCTGTGATGGACAGTTGAATGTTCGTGACCTTGTAATTCGTTTAGCTTGTAGCTGGAGCACGGGAGACTTCGGTTAGACTTTATATTGTTGAATTAATCGCTTATTCTTCTTAGTTACAAGTTAGAAATGAGCAGAATTTTCTGTTTCTTTTTCCTGATATCAAGACAAGATTCGTATACACATTTCCTAGTTCTACTGTTACGCTGATCACGGGTCTTCGAGCCTCGAGGACTTCCTCTCTTCTTTTGGTGACGGGCGGGGGGAAACTTTCAAAACGTACCACGATCCCTTGGGAGAGACACCGGGTTATGTGGGATTTCTACCCACTAAAACCTGACTGGCCTCGTGGTCGAGTGGTTAGAGACCCTGACTGAAAAACCGGAGCACGTCGCTTCCATTCCCACCCGAGACAAACATTTGTGTGTGCAGCACATTCGTTTGTTCTGTGTCTGAGTGTGATAAAAATATCTATATAAGTATGTATTCGTATTAGCTCGCAAATGCCAAAACAATCGCGTGAAGTCATTCAACCTACCACCTACCCCTAACGATGTGATGAGCACCCCCGTCCCGGCCCCACCCTGCCTCCCCCGCTAGCGTCTAGGGCGCATGACCTCAGACAGACTAATTGGACCATAAATAAGTCTTTTATACGACGCAGACATCGTAAAAGCCTCACAAGTACATTCTATACATATTGAGTACAATTTTGTGATTAACTATTATACAAAGATTGGCAGTGTGATATTGTCTTTTCACCTTCAAAACCCTATATTGTTTAGACCTCGTTAATATATTTCGCTCTTTATACATATAATTAAACTCTCGGCGCACTAAAGATGGCGTCTCAACTTTTTCCCGCCAATTTACACAAATCAAAATGGCCGACTATGCTTATAAATGTTAAATTGAAATTATTTTATAAATTACTGAATGAATATGAATAGCAATAATAATTTGGGACTATTGCACACAAAGCTTATTATATTTTTTTTTTATTACACCCAGACACAGAACAAACAAATGTGTGCATCACACAATGTTTGTTCTGGGCGGGAATCGAACTCGCGACGTTTGGTTTAGCGGTCATGGTCTCTAGCCACTAAACCAAGAGACCGGTCAAATAAAGCCATCCAATTTCATACATTTTTATAGCTATTATCATTTTAAAATTCAAATTCAAATTCTTTTATTCATTATAAGGTGTATATATACACTCAATGAAGGTCATGTTTTAATCATCGTACTTCGGCTTTGTGCGCCCCTCAGGCTATAGTAGACCGGGAGA
>DWGJ01003839.1:0-12629 GCA_018246895.1 Aspitha aspitha aspitha | reverse complement strand
CTGCTTGAGTGCTATACCAATTTCCTTTAATTCCTTTAGAGATTTATTTGTTTGTAATGTTTCCTTTTTCTGTTTATCGATAGTTTCTATGTTATGATTGTTGATATTTGCAGTATCAGATTTTTTCATAATAATTTGTATGATGAGCACATTTGTTTGTTCTGTGTCTAGGCGCAATAAAAATATCTATATAAGTGCCATTTCGTATGTAGGTATATGTATGTTTATCAGCTGTCCGGACACCATAATTAATAATTGCCCAATTTGGGATCAGACAGCCTTGTGTAGAATTGTCCCCAGTTATTATTATTATTAATACTTTAATGTTTCAGATGCAACAAATCAATGATGGCAAATCGGATATCGTTTTCTATTGACGCGAAAGCGCATTCATGTACAACTGACGCAGCATGTTCTAGTTCAATTGTTTGTATAGAACAAGCGTACAATAGTATCAAATCAGGACATTGTGTTGCTGCTCTTGTCGGATCATCCAATCATTGTCTATTACCTTCGGCGCATGTAAATAAGAGAAGGTATCAACGGTTACTTTGGTCTAGAGTAGACTAATAAATCAAATTATGTAAGCTCAGTGAATTCGGGCTGAAAGTTTTTCTTTTTTCTAATTTAATACGCCACCATGAGCTGCCCGTTTCGGGGTGTGGCGCCATGTCCATAATAAGGGGTCACACCCATCTTCACACCCATGTTGTGAAGATCGCGCCCGAGTAGGTACACTACCGCCCTTGAAATTTGGAAGTTTTCAATATTAGCTGACCGTGTTACGACACACTGTTTCATGCGTTATATTGGAAATGATTAAAGTAATCCTACTGAATTTGAACTATTGAATAATTTATTGAATGCTCACTACCGTGTTAAATCCGCTTACAAAAGACGATTTCCAATAGATATTCATATAATACACACTTGTAATCCAAACATAAATCAAGAATGCAATAAAAAATATGACTCTGCTATGGGCACAGCATGGCATTGCTATTACCATTACAATATTAGAGAACAGCATATTAATAGCAGTATCACTGCCCGTCTAGTGGTTTGAAATTCAGCCTTCCAATCGGGACGCACTTCTAATTTATTACGGGCGTTTTATAACTAAAATTTAATATCACTTGCTATCACGGTGAAGGAAAACATCGTGAGGAAACCTGCACACCTTAAAGATGATATATAGAATATATTATAACATTTTCTGGGGTGTGTGAAGTCTAAAATCCGCACTAAACCCGCGTGGTAAACTATGGCCTAAATCCCTCTCTCTATGAGAGGAGACTCGGTCCAGCAGTGAACCATAAAGACGGTCGAACAATAAATACATCAATATTTGCTGATTCAGAGCGGGCTTGCTGAGCTCAGGTGGAAAAACGAAATGTTTCGATAAACACGGAGATGGCTGTGTGAGGTCAGAAGCTGTCACTGTTGTATTCTTACAAAAGGCTAAGGACGCGAAGAGGTAAATATTAGAGAGATCTGGCCTAAGCCGAAGACACGATAGTGGCTCACGTTACTGAGAAGTATCGACTGTCTGTATATTAATTCCTTTTAACAGAATATACGCAGAGGTTTATCATGCTGAGGGAAGATACGGCTTAAAGCAAAACGAAGTCTTCTTGCCAATTCGCCAAATAAGTGACATGACACAGTTCTTGGAAGATTTCTATGCGAACATCGACGTGTCTCCTCACGATGTAGAATATGTTGAAGCAAACGGATCAGGTGAAGTCATTGTCATAGTGGTTGTATAATTTGCCTCGATACATATTGGGCACAGAAGCATGCGTTGGTCCTGTTACGAGTATATTAAATCTTTGTGCCCTACCTTCTTTACGAAACTCTTCATATTTCACAGTCCTTGAAGAGGATGATAAACACGAAAGACTATCAAATTACCTAGGTTATGACGTAATAAATTTGTGTTTAATAATTATATTTTCTCATCTCCAGCGTTACCTGAAGGGGACTGGAATGAAATCGAAGCCATTGGTGAATTTTTTGCAAAACAAAGGCCCGTTAAAATAGGGTGTGTTAAATCAAATATGGGTAACAGTGACTCAGCGTTTGGATTGTGTGCTGTTACTAAGGTTAATGATTAGTTTACAAACTTACTATATTACTACAATAAAAATAACTACAGACCATGTAGTCGCATTAAGTTAGGTTAATCGTAAGGTAAACGAAGATTGAGGTTCCATCCACATCAACTGGACACATGGCGGTCCTCTGCGTATAAGATGTGGAATGAACTTACATCTGAGGCTTTCTCGGAGCGCTATGACATGGGGCTATTGAAGAATGGCATGAAACTCCTCTGGTGTTGCGCATGTCCATAAGCGACGGTGATCACTTACCATCAGGTGGCCCATATGACTGTTTGCTATATATTTATAATAAAAAGGAATGACAGAGTATGATATCAATATATACTCTCATAGCAGTTTTTAAATCTGACTTCTGAGCAACTAGAGTATAGGGTAAATCTTATTAATTAAACAAATTTCTATTAGATGAACTGTTACACTTGCATATAATGAACGTTTACAATTCTTAGGCAATGATGAAGAAGTTTCAAATCGATTTAGAAACAAAATTATCTTTGAGCGTGATTTTAAATTAAACGTAATATGTTACGTTTCTATAGTTTTTAAACGATATAAAGACAGGTTAAATTGATACTAGAAACATGTAAAGATCTAACGCGGTAATCGTAAATCCCTTGACATATACGCAAATTCTAATTTACTTAGTACCTACTCGTATACGATGAGTAGCTGGACTGATGAAAAACTACTTGACTGCTTTGTATGAAGTTTGACATACAGTTAATCTACATTATAAGCTTGATAAACACAGGATATCTTTTATCTCGATATTACCACGGTATCGAAATATATGTGATAGCACTGCGGGGCACAGCTTTATTATTGTGGTAATAACAGAGTAAGCATTTGTCTTGTTCTCAGGCCTGCCTAGCATATCATACTGGAAAGTTAGCTGGTAATCTTCATTGTACGGATCCACTAGATGCTCCATGCATTCGTGAAGAAAGGATAAAAATTGTAACAGATACCATGCCGTTTGAAAGGGGACTCATAGCAATAAACAATTTTTCATATACTGGTGTAAACGGGCACTTGCTTCTCAAGGGACATTATAAAGCAAAGGTATGTAGATAGATTATGTTGCAAAATATTTTGTTTGTATTTTTTCTCGGTGTTATCTCTGAACTGAAGAGTTAATGTAAGCATTAAGTAAGTCACTGAGTAGGTGATATTTGAGCCATCGAGCTCAAGTATCCAAACACAACTCCGTGCTTACTCGAATGCGCTACTCTATACGGAAGCGAGAGTTGGGTAGGTTAGAAAGAGGATGAGGACATTAGATGAATATGCGATTTGATCTACCGTGTTCATAGTACAGATGTAAGAAAGAAGCTTATATATTATGCTTATAGAGGCTTGTATACTATATTATATAAATGATGAAGTTCATTTGGGAAAGGGAGAAAAAGTAACAATATCATAATAAAGAATTTAAAGAAAAAGTATAGACAATGACTTTCAAGTTCATTAATATTTGTATTGTTCCACGTTCTAGGATAAGAAACGTTATTCATCCAGCATTCCCTATCTTATTATTGTTTCTGGAAGAAAAGAGGATGGTGTAAACACAGTTCTTAAATACTTGGAAACCCAACCTCTAGATGCAGAATTGATAGCTCTTTTGCACAACATATATCAGAAAAATACCTTGAATCACATGGGCCGTGGATTTATCGTTTTAGGTAAGAATATAGCAATGATTATTATATTATCCCAGATATTTAATAGTACGTCTTGTACTTAAGACTGCGATAGCTGCATTGTCTATTATATTAATTTCACAACAATTTACGCTTTTGTTTGAAAAGTCAGTTCTCTTCACGTGTGGGTTGTATCATTTCGAAATCTGGAAAAAATAAACCATATCCGGATTTTCAGATTTTCTTTACATTTAATGTCACTAATAGATGTGTCTAATTGATGTCAATAAAACAAACGATAGCTTTACAGTTTTTCAGCCTTTCATCCTATACAATATTTTCTTGTTATATATTACCGCTTCTAAAGTCGATTTAACATTCCTATATAATTCTAATCATATTTGTAGATTCAAATGAAAAGGGTGAAACGGTAAGTTTATCCAGAAGTGTATCCTATTATTCCGGAGAGACTAGACCAATATGCTTTATGTACAGTGGTATGGGATCACAATGGGCCGGTATGGGACGAGAACTAATGCGAATACCCGTGTTCAGACGCGCTATTGAGAAGTGAGTGATAGATATGTCCAATCCATTGAGCTTATTTTATTCACAAGAGGAAATAAAAAAAAAGAAATTGAAAACTTATAACCATAAAAGCTTCTTGAACCCTTGTAATGGTTGGAATTAACTATGCCCATAATGGTTGACAAGAAATGTGAAATCTGCCAAGTCGCACAAAGCCAGTATGGTGATCTATGGTCCTAACCACGTGTGGATATTTTGTGAGGAGATCAGTGTCTAATGAAAATAATAAAAGAATTCATATCAATTAAACTAAATATTATTTAATACGAATTTATTTGCAGATGTCACCGAGTCTTAGAGCCAAGAGGAGTAAATATAATTAAAATAATAACCGATAACAACCCTAATATATTTGACAGTATATTGCACTGCTTTATTGGAGTTACTGCGGTTCAAATAGCTTTAACTGATGTTCTCACAGAGATGGGCATCGTTCCTGATTTTATAATAGGTGAGATTCTTTTCATCCTTTTCATTTCCAAACTTTTATTTGATTTAAATGCTTGTAATATTTATCGAATATTAGCAGAAACCTCACTAATATAACCCGATACTTTTAATGTGCTTCGTATAATCTACGAACACAGATTGATACATTTTTATTACTTTATCAATTTTAGGACACAGCCTTGGAGAGATGGGATGTGCCTATGCAGACGGTTGTTTTACTGCAGAAGAAACGATCCTGGCGTCGTACAGTCGTGGATTTGCATCTGTTAATAGTGACTTTATTCCTGGAGCAATGGCAGCTGTTGGACTAGGGTTCAATAAAGTAGATAATTTTTCATATTATTGCAATAACATCGTACAACGTGTCGATGGCGTTAACTGGTTTTTTAGATTTAGTTGTAACATTTGACACGAACATACTAACAGGTGTTTTTAAAATACAGTGCTGCATCATTCCTTTAGTAATTAATAATATTAAATGAATAAATAACTGGGGACAATTCCACACATGTCTGTCTGATCTCAACAGAAGAAGAGAAGAAAATAGCCTCGAAAATAACGTAATATTTTTAATTGAAATTTTGGTCATAAAAGTAGTTATTGTGAGTGAACCATAAGAGATACATATATGGTATCGCAAACTTTTCTGTATTACTTTCATAGATATACAATTCTTTAGTACATTACCTTAGTGTATCTGTACTGGTTTACGCAGCAAGGAAATCTCTCAAAACAGAAATATTTTTCCCGTTTCTGCGACATTTATCGTTGCTGCTCTACTCCTATTAGTCGCAGCGTGATGTTATATAGCCTTCCTCAATAAATTGACTATTTAACACAAAGATAATTTTTCAATTCAAATCAGTAGTTCCTGAGATTAGCGCGTTCAACCAAACAAACTCTTCAGCTTTATAATATTAGAATAGATTAGTATAAATATAAAAACTTATCCTATTATTTAATATATAATCATATTAATCAAAATAACTTAACTACATATAAAACAAAGAGTCCAAACCGCTATCTTGTGGTAGTGTACCCAAGAGACTGGCTGCGTGCCCATTTGGACGACTAGACTAATTTTTTGTCTAAAGAAAGAACGAGCCTTCGGGTCACCTGTCACAAAAACGTCGTGCTACTAAGTATTATTATTGATTCATGTACAGGTTGCTAATCTTCTGCCACCGGAAGTCGATGTAGCCTGTCACAATAGTTCTGAATCATCGACAATATCCGGTCCTGCTGAAATCGTTCGGGAATTCGTCCAGCAATTGACAACTCGCGGTGTATTCGCGAAAGAAGTCCCATGTTGTGGGATTTCTTATCATTCTAGATATACTGCAATAGCCGGTAAATTAAACCTTGTATTATACTGTGTCTTTGCAATTTTTGTATAATTTTTGCATGCTATTCATTCAATGCGTGTCAGAATAAAATACTGTTTCCTTATTTAGGACCCAAGCTGTTGTCCTGTCTTAAAGAAATCATCATAAATCCCAAACCACGAAGTGAAAAATGGTTATGTTCATCAATACTTGCAGATGATTGGGACACCAAACTTGCCAAATATTCTTCGGCAGAGTACCATGTCAATAACTTATTGGTAAATTGTGATTCTTGTGAGATTACGCCATATTTCGACGGACATTTTACTTTATGCATCATCAAATTGCCCATGTCGAGTTAAATCTGTGCTTAAATTAGAGTTAATAATTTTATCTACATAAAGGTTACTTAGGACCGATTTTGATAACTCTTTTTATTCGTAAGTTTTGAGGCCGACCCATTGTCACCGAATGGGAATCGGGTGATGAAATCCCCTTGAAGTTGTGGGAAATCTTAAGTTCATATGTATGTTCAGAGATTTCTCCATTAATTGCGAAAGTATTTTTAATTTATTTTATTTAGCATCTGATTTGAACTCGTCGACAGTTAGTAGATATATATATATAACAATCGTAATATTTTATTAGGTGATAGGTTTGCACAAATATTGTTACATTTCAATAGTATAAATAAATTATTTGTGTGAATAGATTAATTAAGAAGCAATTATAACACTGGGCACCAAACCAAATAGGACTAAAACACATAAAAAGCATTATATTATGCATTGTTGTCTTTGGGTGTAGGTACTTTTTGTTTTATGAAGTCCTTGTTTAATTTTGGTAACAGTTTTGTAATCCTTCAGTTATACCGATAAAATAATTTTAATGATTCGACCATTATCGGTACCACTAGTAATGTTATAATTTCTTTTTAAACTACAATAATATTGTACCTAATTTTCTATACAGAGCCCTGTTTATTTTGAGGAAACTGCAAAGTTAATTCCAACAAATGCTGTGATAATAGAAATAGCACCACATGGACTAATGCAGATGATTTTAAAACGTTCGCACCCTGAATGCCCATACATTTCTATGGCAAAACGTAGAAATCCTGATCCTGTGACATATTTGCTTCATGCTATAGGGAGGTAAGAGGTTTGATTACTGGGTTAGGTAATTTTTATTTCAGTTGTATAGGCATATGGTTGAATAAAACTGTGGATATATCAACGAAAGATTTTTAGGTGGCATAACCTGTATAGGGTTCGCCCGGGCAAGTAACACCGCCACATCTATTTCTGCCGTGAAGCAGTTGTTTCAAGAGCGTTTCGGTCCAAATGGTGTGGTTGCCGGTCCATTTGTATACCAGAGGCGACCATCTTAGTCCTCAAGAGTAGCAACGCATCTGTGACCGACTTCTGAATAGGGTCGCTACTAATACTTTCTAACTGCACCTACTAACATAAACTAATTGGACTAATATCACCAACAGTCCCATTCGTGCAGTCATGTTACTAAAGAACACTCACCAACTAATTCTTACACCTCATACTAACTGAATGCACACTAACAGTGGCTACTGCCCTGTTAGGAGTCGGTTAGAGATGTCCATGGGCGACAGCGGCCACTTGTGACTGCTGCCTGCTCGTTTGCTACTCTCTTTAAATAAAAAAAGGAGTCGCGATTAACAACAAAATTTGCAATTTATAAAATTAAGTAACTTATTTTCAGATTGTATCAGACCGGTGCAAATTTGAACGTTTCGAAGCTATATCCAACAGTTGAATTTCCTGTTTCAACAGAAACCCCCCTTTTGTCTCATTTTGTAGACTGGGAGCATAGTGAATCCTGGTGAGTTACACATATATCTAAATATAGTATATTTGTTACATATCATACATATTATACAAGCTTATTATAGTAAATTTTGTTATTTAACAGGCAGTTGACTGTGCAACTTCCAAAAAAAATGAATAAGAACGCTTACCGTGACTTTGTATTGTCCATTCACGATGACGACTACAATTTTATTAAAGGCCACTATAGAAACGGTATGTTTTGTACGTACATGTATACATATGTATACATAGGTATACTGGTATATTGTTCTTTTGAAATTAACATGAACTGGCAAATGGTTAAGTAGTTAGACTAACCCTGACTTGAGGCTATTGGATTTTTGCCTTTTATAACTTGTAAATGTACCTAATATTATCTTGTCTAGCGCTATATATTTATATTCGGTATTTGTTATTTTTTGTTGTTTTAATTTTTTTTTACTATTATTTTCAGGGGTTAACGTATTTCCTGAATCTGCTTTATTGGTTCTGGTTTGGGAGACCTTAACTACGTCTGATGGATTTAATTACAGAACTATTCCAGTTCAATTCACCAATATTCAGTTTCATTCTCAATTAATTTTTAATTCTGAAACATCCTGGAAATTCATAATAGATATCAATAAGATTAACAACAAATTTGAGGTAATAACATATTCCATATAATTGAATATTCAAACAAGACCTGCAGAAATTTAATATTTATAATAAACCTTATTTTAGGTCCTTTGTGAAGAAATACTACTAGTTTCGGGTTTCATTACATACTATAGTAAAACAAAATATTCTTCAAAAGATATAATTATCGAAAGGGAACTTACCATGTGCTCAGAAGATATCTATAAAATTTTACAACAGCGTGGGATTATCTACCCGTAAGTACAATAATTTCATTACTTGTCAATAAAATATGTAGTATTCGTGTTAATTGTGAATGTATAAAAATTAATTGTAAAAAACCTTTTTATAAGCTTTTATGTCCTTGCTCTAAAATGTAATAGTTTTGATTTTCTCCGCAGCAAACCCTTTCATTAATATTGTGATAGTGCAGAAAAAATAACTAGTCCCGCACCTTGAGTTATCCGCTATATTAGAAATAAAATGACGTCACATAGCTACGCATGCATTGCATCCAAAATAAGCGTATATACCAAATTTCAGGTGAATCGGTTAAAGATAACCGGTCCAAAATTCAGTCGCAAGGTTCCCCCGGACAAATATACGTACATACATACCAAGTTAACAAAAAGCTTGTAGAAAGGTTTTCTTGTTTTGGTGTATTTGCAAAAATATTAATAATAATTTGAAGAAATGTATTTTTATAGCGACGAATTCAAGTTAATTTATTCAGCAAGTATGGATTATGACACGGGACGGGTTAAATGGACGGATAATTGGACTACATTCATTGATGCACTCATTCAACTGAATGTTTTGGCGACAAACAGTACTGGGATGTCCATACCCAAATTAATACAAGAAATAACTATTGACGTATTTGAGCACCAAATGAATAAACGTCTAATAAACGCCGATACAATTTATTTAAATGCAGAGCTAGAACATACTTTAGGAATAACCAGGTGAGTTTCATTATATCATAACCGTAGGTATACGCTAGCCATTTTTGAATTTCATATTTGAAATATTCATACTTCAAATATTTGAAGATGTAATTAATGTAATCTCCTTTAATGTAATTTGTAGGTGTTGTGGAGTTGAGATCAAACACATTGAATTTGAGACCATTACTCTGCCCGAACAAAATCCCGATGTTATAATGGCCAAGGAGTTCTATCCATGTTTTCCAAAAAATAATTACGATGTAAGTATTATATGTCACAATTACTTATATTATATTGATTTTAGCAGAACATGTAACATTAATAATATTTTTTTTAGTTGGGCACAGCTCTCTTTATTCACTTACAAGTAATAAATGAAAATATACCAAAAGTTTGTTTAAAAATGACTGTTATAGATAATGACATGTTAAATTACATAAAAGAGATTGCAAACCAAATGGGAATAAATTTTACAATTGATTGTATTAAAAGAAATGAACTAGCGAAATGTAGTAACGAATATGTTGATGACAGTAACAAGACTACGGACGTCTTTTTTATCACCGATTTGCTCCGAGATGAAAAGGTAGGTACTGTGGACAACATCACATTCATTAAAATGTTAAGATCAGTGTTAATAAATAAATTATTTATATAATTTTTTGCAGAAAATAATTGAACTTAATAGTCGTTTGTATAGTAACACTTTTATAATGGCATTCGAAAACTCCTACCGTATTAAGGGCATGCTTGAAAACGAACATTTTGTCTTAATATCTTCAATACCTGTCAATCAAAACGACGCATTATTTTTAATGAAAAAACGTCAAGATTATATGCCGTCCAGTGGAGTCTCATATATCAATGTAGATAATCACAATAGACTTTCATGGATTAAGCAAGTGCGTTTAGATTTAAATGAGAAGAAAAATGTAATTTTGTTTACCGCTAAGGAATCTCCAAATAGCATCGCAGGTAATACGTGGATACACATTAAATTTGAAGTTGAGATACTAAGTGAACTCTTCACCACCTGTCATTATTGCTATGTATTTTGGTGATTTAAATAGTTGTTTTTTTCTCAATGAAGTGTGGGCTTTTCAACAATTATTTTTAAATACGATAATTATGGGACGAAGTACATTGTGTTTGTATGGATTTTTAAAGCTACAATCTCTAGTATTTCTACGCTCGAAAATCCTCAAGACGATGTAAAATCGTCGTAGCCGAAAAGGACTATGATCATTAGTAAAAGATTTTTTGGGAGTAAATTTCTTTTAAGCTTTCAGTCTAATTTAAACTCATTGATTTTTATCAGTACCTGAGAGCATTGATAAATGTGTCTTTATTCTTAAGCGACCTTAGGGTTTTGTTCTTCAGTTATTATGAGGATTTACCTAGACTTAATTTAATTTTCCACATCATATATTCCCAATGTGGTTTGTATAGAATAGGTATTATATTATTGACAAATTGGATAGTCTTTGAGCTACTTCTGACCAACATCACGTAAAACTGGGTATGACTGAATAACAGCCCTGCATGCCTTTTGATCATGTGTCAAAAGAAGCTGATCCTTTTTCTCTTGCCCATTGTTGTATACGGCTTTTGTGTTTGTATCATTGTTATAATATTAATTAATGTAAACCTGTTTCAAGCGTTGCACATAAATTCGTTGGGTTAGTGCATTTTTTTAGCCGGTTGAAAATTTATGATATTGTTGCATTTTAGCAATTGTAAAAGCACTAAGAAATGAACATGGTGATAGAATTAGCTTTGTATCGGTTAAGGATAATAAAGCACCATTATTTGAGGAAGAACATATTTTTTATAAAGAACAATTACAAAAGAAACTCAGCATAAATATATTTGAAAAGGTAAGGCTTTAAATATGTTTGAATTGCCCAAATCTTTGTCACACAGACTTTACAGATTAAATGTTCATCTCGCACTTTAGATATCAGTAATGAATGATTTCAACGACAATACCACCGTACATCTTGCTATAAGTGACGTAGTGGCCAATTTGAAAAAATAACCAGAAAGTCCTATTTATGAGATAATAATTTGTTTCCATAAAATTAATTACCTTTTCTCAACAGGGACAGTGGGGTGGATTTTATAAGATGCCACTAAAACAATGTACTAAAGTCGATAACTTTGCCTTAACGTTAGATGTTCCAGCAGATTTCAATTCATTTAAATGGCGTGGTATTGCACCGGTATCAAATTCGGCCAGGAAAGTAAAGGTAAACGATGTATCCCTATTTAATGTTATAAATGCGATTGTAACTCTGTCTGTCTGTCTGTCTGGTCAACTTTCACGCCTAAACCGCTGAACCGATTATAATGAAATTTAATACAGCTATAGACTGGACCTTGATAAAGGACATAGGCTACTTTTTATCGCAAAAAAAGGCTTCGAAGGGACTGAAATAGGGGATGAAACCTGTATGGAAAGTTCGTCATTATCGAAGATAAAACCATGAAACTTTGTATTTAGTCAGTTAGAAAAACTTTATAACATATCGATTTCCAGGCGGTCGAAGCCGCGGGCACAGCTAGTTGACTATGAACTATCTAACCTACTTAACATGTTTATGATCATAACTGGTTTTTTCGAAGGTTCACTATTCTGCCATATCTCAGAGAGATATCAACATCGCAATGGGTAGATTTCATGTAACGAAACAAAAAGAATATGGAATGGATTTCAGTGGTGTCAACATGAAGTAAGTAAAAAAATCTTTAATTTTTACAATATGAAACGTTTCCGTGCTTACACTATCAATATAATCTGTAATAACAATAATTATGACACTAAGTGACTTACGGAAAATTAGACTTTTATAATCGACTAGTGGACCTGACCACGCATTGCCGTGGTTATACATGTCAAATCATATATACATATATGTCAATTATCATGCGTTCAGAAATGTATTTTAGGTAAAACTATATTGACAATTGACATTCATTATTTATTTATTTTATAAAAACTATCCTATCTTTTAAGTTGGAACAAATAATAGATATATGTACAAAATTTCATTGAAATCGATTCAGTGGTTCCGGAGATTAGCGCAAACGAACA
>DWGJ01003838.1:0-12631 GCA_018246895.1 Aspitha aspitha aspitha | reverse complement strand
ATGGATAGAGTGATTGAAGAGGAAGGTTTATATGTAAAATAACATCCATTAAATAGTGGAGAAATACTGTTTTATACGCGTGCGAAGCCGGGGCGGTCCGCTGGTGGGTTATAAATGAGATCCTTTTCTAAGTAAAGGTTCTGGCAGTGATTATGGCTATAGGGGAATAGATTAAAAGAGAAAGCGTTTATTTTTGCGACTAGCCTAGCAAATAAGGTAACAGACGCAGGTGGGCGCCGCCAACAGACATGTCCAAGGGATCTCAAACAAGACTGTACGAATTAGGGATGATCGATATTGAAAAACTATCGATGTTGACATAGTTGCAAATACATCGATGTAGGTACGGTGTAATCAATTGAAAATCATCGATATTATGGAAACATCGATGTTTAAAAATACTATGTTAGTTTTACAATCATGGTTGTTTCCTGATACTTATTAAAAAATTTCGATGAAAAACTTTAAACCCTATCGCTTTTCTATACATTTTCTTGCCATTTTTAGGAGTTTTCCCGGGACGTCTATGTGCCGATGTTATCGAAGTCTAGACATCGATGACTAAACATCGATGTTTTCTAGCTAAACATCGATGAATATCGAACACCCCCAGTACGTAACGGAATGTAGAGTAATTCCGTGCGAATATTAAAATCAATCTCGTTAGCAACTCGTAGCTGGTTCGCTTCGTGAAACTGGCGACGCGGCAAAAAGCGGCCCCGTTCCGTCGCTGCATCGCAATCATATCGCACGATAATGCGATCGACAGGCGTTATTGGAGTATTGAGAACAATCGCGTATTGTAAGTGTCAATACAAGTTCGAACGCAGTGTCTCTGTGAAAATGTGTGCACGATAAAAACGTAGACATATTCGGTTCGAATAGTCTGTTCGTCGTTAGTAAGCAGTGATATCCTAGTGGTAGGTTGTGGTGGTAGCTACATATATAACAAAAAAAGTTTTATCAAAATCCGTTCAGTAGTTTTTACGTGAAAGCCGGACAAGAGACAGAATTGAACTCTTTTATAGTTTTATTATATGTATAGATTTTAAAGATACTTATATAGGTACATACACTCAGAAACGAAACAATTAGTTGTGCTGATCACACAAATATTCGTTTCGAATACAAATCGAACCCACAGCCCCTGGCTCAACAGTATCTCTAAACACTGGATAAACAGACTTGTTTTTGTTCGACCCTTTTTATGGTCCACTGCTGGACCGGGTCTCCTCTCATAGTGAGAGGGATTTAGGCCGTAGTCTACCACGCAGGCCAAGTGCGGATTGGTAGACTTCACGCACCTCAGAAAATATTATATACTTAATATAATATGTAGTGTTGTAATCGATAAGAAAATATCGTACATTGAAAGCTTTACTGATGGTGTCCGTATGTCTTAATATCCTGTCATGAGTCACTTGCGTACTGCAATCGTGACAGTTAGTTACAACATTATGTTTGAAATTGCGTAACTGTTAAATTTGGTGAATTTTCTTGCGAAATGACGCTGAGATTTCGTCCATATTCAAGTTAAGCGATAACATAAGATTTGCATTATTAATACAGATTTAATTTATCCCAAGCGTCACTTGTGAGTCGTTGTTCTACTCGTATATTGAAATTCACTCCGTGCGGCGTGCGTAGGTAGGAAGTGTGCAGTTGATAATATTCGTTGCCGCATTCAATTATCAAATACCAATACATTGCTAAGTACTGCGCTCATAGTGTAAGCTTTGTAAAGCGTCATTTCATTTCAAAGTGCATTTTGCCAAAATTGCTTATTAGTGTCTTTAAGTTTCACACAGTTCAGAAGCGCTGAGCAAAAAATTTTTTGACAATCTTGACATGAATAATTTTTTTTCTGTCTAAATTAATGACCTATAAGCCAGCCAGCACAATAGATAAAATTATGGAGAATTTACGTCTTCCAAGTTTTCTCACAATGCTTTAGGTACTTCACCGTTTCAGTCAGTGACATTTAATCTTAAAAGGCACGAATCTTAGTAAATTTACGTGCGTGTTAGAGATTCAAATCCCATACCTTGAGTCTGAGGCAGAATTGTAAAATACTAGGCACTACGTATATACTCGCAGAAACTAAATATAAATGAAATAATACAGAAAGAGCTTTGGATTTTTCTTTGTAATCCTTCTAAGATCCCCGACTACTGAACATGGGTCTTCTTCTAAAAACAGATATTTTAAGGCCATAGACTACTTTGCTGCCTATTAAATAAAGATTGGCAGACCTCGTACATCTTGAAAACCATTAAGACGAATCTTAAGGTTTCCATACAGTTTATTCCTTCATCGTTATATTAACTTAATTTTAAAAATAAGCATCCTAATGTAACATCATATGCCAGGATTTGATACCCAGACCCTTGTAGATAGAAACTGTTATTTCAACAACTACAATAGCTCTGTTTAGTATCATTATAGCTCCTAAATATTAACAGCACCATTAGATCTTTCGCGTTTTAGCGGGCAAGTTAAGTAGTGGGTCCTGTTAACCGTTAAACCGCTTCGGAGACCTTAAAGGTGGTATACAAATATCCGACAATCAGACTGATCATTAATCCGTATCTCTAACAATCCGTAGTGAAGTAGAATGGTTGTAAATGCTCGCGACCCCTGGAATCGCAATATAGACCCGTTGTCAGCAGTGGTTCGTAAAAAAGGCTGCAACCAGTATATCTTACCGATCGTTACTTCATTGATGCCCATCCTTTCAGCACTCAGAAACAGTCCGCAATAAACCAGCACTGTCGAAATGTTGAATAATTTAGGACAGTTAAAGTGCTTGCTGATATTGTTTTTTTAATTCAATAGAAATACACAATAATAGGACTATATAACTCAAATCGAATAATGTAGATAATGAAGTGGAAATCATTAAAATAACACTTAGTTAGCACGCGTTCTAAATGACACTGGCGACACGTTCGTCATGTACAATGTGAGCACTACGTTGTAATAGCATTGTATTAACTAATATTAACTCGTATTAGTGTTCCTATCTCATGAGCCCAATAAAGATAATGTTCGTTATCAAATCGTTATTAAACGAAACAATCATGAAGATTACACGTGAATTACCAAAGTTCACCTACTTCTTACCGGCAAATGTCATTTATTATCATAATGATGTATTATTATATTAAGTAAGGAGTTTTAGGTCATCTGAAATTTTAGATTCATGCTCTTAATTAATAAAAAAGTAATACGTTTATTAATATTTGGAACATCATTTCCCGCGCAAGCAAACCTACGGGAAAAGATATTAGTTAATAATTACGAGTATGTTTAATGTTTGTCACTTTGTCACGATTCCAATGTCGATTCGTCGCGCTTCTAATATCGGTAGTAACAACAGAACTGTCCTAAAGATAAAAAAATATACCTAATGCTGTAAATAACAATTTATTTTCATTGTTATACTTTGTATTTTAAAATGATTAACGAAAAGTCGGAATTACTTTGAATTTCATCATATATCATGTTATTTATGTATAAGTAGATATATTATAAGACTGCATAGTTTTCTGGGTACAATTCAGATTGACAAAGTGTCAACAAGCTACGAAATAAATAACTAGCCGTATTTCACAGCGGACGAGACTACGACGTGGAGTTTGCGTAGCACTCGTATGTATTTTTTATGTCGTATCTATGTTGGTATGGAGTTTTCGGAACAAAAACAATTTTAAGTGAAGGGGAAGGTGCACTACGGGAGACCCTCATCCCTAAGGCATTATTAGGGACTGGCAGAGTGTAGATACTATTTGAAATTCCTGAGGGAACAGAGGGGCGCTGGGGAAATGAAAACTGGTCATGTGAAAACGCTTTCATTGCTTTTTACGCGTCGCCAGCGGCAATTTATATGTTGCGGTGTTTCACAGAAAACGATCTCTGGGGGTCGGAAAATGACATTGTCTACGCATTGGGGTTTTGTGCCTCATTGATTCCTCAATAAAAACAAAACGTACCTACCTTTGATCTCTTCTACTTCGAAATCACATTCTGTTATATATCTATTCTATTATATCGGGATAACATTAAACACAAGAGCGATTCGAGAATGATCGTTCGTACTGCTTAAAATGTGTTTGATATTTGTATATTACGCTATGTCGTTGATTGTACGAAATATGCCTTCACATGTCACACTTAGTCTTTGCAACGACTTTTCTTTGAGAAAGGTAGGACGTAGTATGAACGCGTTGATTCCAGCTTTTGTTACGGCAGTGAGGATACCATTAAACTTTCAAATCGTTAAAGCCGTACGTGTATAGCTATGAAAAAGAAACAATGGGTAAAGGGGCCCTACTCCAATCGTAGTAAAAAAACGCCCGAGGGTGGGTTCAGTTGGAGCGCAACGTCGTACATCTAAATTTCATCCCCTTGATATTTCAATAATGCCAGATAGCATAATAATTCCTTGCGCTACAGTTTTATTGTATTTGGACAAAAATAGACTCCTAGATACTATTATTATAGGTAATTATAATTATATAAGTAGTTGTAGGTTAGTGCATACCTAAATTCACGATGTGAACGCAAATGGCTACATCTGTCTATAGTGTTAGGGTAAGACGATAATAATAATGCACTTTATTGTACACAATTATCAAAACATGAAAAACAAGATAAAAAGTTAATCAGCGATGTCTTACTCCCAGTCAGTAGGTACAGTATGAGTGAAATATACGGACGCTTAAGTAAACAGTGCTTAACAATTTGTATGTATTACAAATATGATTGCTTAAATTAGGAAAGCCCTTTCAGGTTTTTTTTCACGTTGAAAAATCAGTTTTCTTTTGGTTGGGGTTGGGGGTGTTGTTCACATGTCGTAGGTGAACTATTTCATATCAGCAGAGCTGCATTATAATCTATATCTATAGTAATATTATAAAGCTGAAGAGTTTGTTTGGTTGAACGCGCTAATCTCAGGAACTACTAGTTCGAATCAAAACATTATTATTGTATTGAATAGTCCACTTATTGAGGAAGGCTATATAACAACCCCTATGACTTATAGGAGTGGAGCAGCAAAGAAAAAGCGTTCCCTTATTCTTCCGTTTTACGTGTAATTTTTTGTACATAGTAATGATAGCGTGACGTTCTTAGGTTTTTAACAGATTGTTCTCTAATTAAAGCGGGTGAAATCTTGGGGCACAGCTAGTTAACGATATTCAAATTGAGCAACATCGATCCTGTGTGTACAGATTTCCAATTTTATTCGACATTAGTGATGTTCAGTTCCGGTGCGTTTGTATTCATTGGGTGCTTTTAAGCAGAGCTTGTAAACATTAGGGAAAAGTCCTTGAACCGTATGGGAAGCTATCAGACATAAAAACACACGACAATAGTGCATAGAGTATTCTAATTACTGTGTGTTCATCACACATATATGTACACCTGAAACGTACAAACTGAGATATTCGTTTCAGCGCTTGTATTGGATATACTCGTCTGTATGGTATACATACAAGAATGTTCAGTTTCAATTATGTATATGAGCTCGTAACGTGACTCGTGCTTTATTATTCAAATGCGCCACCCCTCCCAAATTATGACATTTGATGTGCTATTTGGTGCGGGGTATGAGAAGAAACAGCAGTTGCATAAATTTTGCCAATTTGACACGGAAGGGGGAATGGCTTGTCGGGCCATTGTAGAACTACTGTCGCCTCGGATGATCTGTGCCCTAATAACAAGCGCCCTGTAGACAATATGGGCGATATGGCTGCATCGCCAACGCGGCTTACGGCTAATTTCGGGAGGGTTTCCAAGTTGGCCCGCGGTGTCGGTGAGAGCAGGCTCCCTCGCAATCATTGTAATTGCGCAACCAACCGACCCTCTTCCAAAGATAACTATTACGCTTTTATTAAGATCACTAACCAGCCAAAGGGATACTCATAATTTAATTACAGCCTCAAACCACTTTATTGCGATGCTATTTTCGGTAACGGAAAATGATATTGCACATATATTAACAGTATATATGGCTGTTGAATACCTTTATTGTAAATAGGTCCATACTTCTCTACCTCTACCTTTACTTAGCTCTTACAATATCAATGAACCTAATCTAAAGATAAATAAATTCTACAACGGGTATTTTGTTATTCCAATAAGTCTTATATATGTGTTAGGAACTGTTATACACTTCTGATTAATAACCTACAACATACATGGAATGTTCTTTAACAAAATTTTTTCACAATTTCTGAATTTGAAAATATATACAAATTAAGTCCTTTAAGTTGATATAACTAATCTCCACCTTGTTTTACCAGCGTACCATTTCCAATTTGCAAATGATTATCTATCAAAGACAGTTAAATTTAAATAGTAAATACACTCCTGTAAGTCGTAGTTTACATGTTACATACTCGTATTTCAATACCTACCTTCCTATTTAAATGTACATATGATTTGTCTCGAATATTTTATGTATGTAGGTCTGTTAACTTATTCCAATACTTTCTTCAAATACTCTCAACTAATCAAAAATTATACTTAAAAGATTCCTTTCATACTTCCTTTTTGCATTTTACAGAAGACAGAACAAGTATCCAAATATCGCGAGGAACAATAACAATAAAAAATATTCTTGTAAGTTATATAGATCTTGAAACCATAAACATGGATGGGAAAAAAGAGAAGTTCTCGCCTTGAACGTAAGCAGCTGTGTTGGATTCGGAAAAAAAGATAAGTTTTATGTGGGCTGCAAGTTCTGGCCCGACACGTGACATACATAATTGTAAAAGTAAATTAATTAAAGATATTGTAACAGTCTAAGCACTTCTATATCATATCTAAGTATGTAATATAGGTACATAGTACATACGTACTGACTTGGCTTAGATTTTATCAATTTGCAAGTTGGATAATAGGTACTTTAATGTATTAGTAAAAACATGAAATAGGTAGTTATTTTGTAAATAATTCACTTAAATAAAGTTACTTTTAATACTTAAACATATTAATTAAGTCAAATCCTCACTTATTGTACAATCGTACAATTCTCACTTCATGGAATTACAAATTGTATGAGCGCTTTAAAAAAGTTGTAAATAAACTGTTCCACTAGGCTTTGATAAAATAAGAACCTATAAAATAAAAGTAATTAAAATAGTTTACTCTTTAAGTATAACTTACTTCCTTATTTATGCTAGGACATAAAGGTATAACTAGGTGTAATCTAAATCCTTAACAATATTAACGGCGCCCACGCATAGCTCGATAAAATCTCTAGTATCTAAGCATTAAGCATTCCCCTGTTTCGTAACTTAAATTCTATGCTGTCTCCATCTAGTTGTAAACTCGTAAAACTTAGAACTCGGTAGCCACATTTTAATCGCAAAAAAATAAAGCAGAGCTTGATCACGGCACAGCGCGGCGTTGTTGCCCACTTCATTGCCAGACAAGACAGCGAAAACTTGTACACTATCTCGCTTTATGTAATCTATCTCTTTCACACATAGGGAGCGCGCAACACGACACGGTACGGTCGGCGTGGCTTGTATAGCTCGGCGGCTCGACTGGTCGACTGGTTTCAGTCAGGCATCCAGCCTTGGGCTTACCGTTGCTCGCACGTTATAAACTTAATGCCGAAGTGTTTTGTCGAAAACTCGCGCCAACATTTACATTCTTAATTAAAAATGACAGAAGATCGTTTCTTTAAGTGTTATTAAATGCTGCACTGCAGCTAGTTTGAACAACTTAACAACTGTGTTAAAGTTTTGAAAGTGTTTTAACGTTCTTATTGTGTGCGAAGAATGCGTGACAATTAAGTTGGGAGTTAAGTAAACGTTAAAAGTGTTCAAGATGGGCGCCTAGGATTACATCTCGGATATACTAATTCAATAGAAAGTTTTCGGATCGTCGCCATGAGGACCAACCGGTTGCTTTCACCATTTACTTTGCTGCTGATTTGTTCAGGTAAGCGGACTAAGTTGCCTACTTACTCTCTGACTCACCTTACACCGTGCCGTAGCCGTTGTATCAACAACTGGTCGTGTTCTCCGTAGAATGGCAGGGTTGCCTGTGTGTGTGGCTATCTGTGAAATTACATGAAAACTTAGGTAGTAGTCCTTTCATTCTTTGTTAGGTTAGTAAAGTTTTACCTTATATTTGTATGTTAAAGTTGCTTTAATATACTGGTATAATAAATGGATATACTATTAGCCAAACATTCATAAGCGCTCTTAGAATGACACAATTTAAATTATTAATTGGCATTAATCATACATGAGACTGGTATTGCAGTTAATTATGAAAGTTAATGATTTGGCTTGTGATGTCTTCTCACATTTCTGCTGTAGAAAAAATAAAGAATAACTGTTTTTAATATAACATTGTGTATGCTAACTGTAAAAGAAAATTGTTTTAACGTATTGCATAAACTTTGTTTATTACAGTTGCTTGGTAACGTCAACGTAACCGTATAAAGTAAACCGTAAAGTTATACTTCTTCGAATCAATTATAAGTTGTCTAAAATTGTCTATTGTTTTTTATGATTCTCTCGCTTTCCACAACTCACCATAAAGAAACGTAAAGCTTACTTTTTATCTGTTACTATTATATACTGTATTTTTGTAACGCGTGTTACAGAGATAGTTGCATTTTTTCCGTTTACCAGTAAGTATGTGTGCATAATCTATGTATTAAAAACGCCCTGAGTAACTTAAAATATTCGTCTTACGTTTTAATTTACAAAAAAAACTTTGGGTGGCTACCGCCTCTCCTATCTTGTACAGATATAAAGACATGCCAAGTAATTAAGTTTTCATAACATAGCAAAATATTTTGCTATTGTTCGTTTATAATAAGTTGTTTATCTAAAAGACTTTCACTATAAATACTTAAATAAATTTCGTTGATGCCGTCAGCAATGAATAATTTTGGGCTTATGTCTCTACATTACATATATTTAGGAATAAAATAACCGTGAATACATAGTATGTAATATTATTAATATAATCCGCATACTTACTATTTCCATATTCCAATGGTCGCATGATCTATGATCATCACTCCACAGATTTAGATCTGAATCTTTTTAAACAGATACCACGGCACCCTCGTCTTTGACTTATCGCGTCCAACTTCTGCTTGTAGCCTTTCCCGGGTCCTTTTACGTAGGCGTAGGGCACTATACACTAGGAATTTACCATGCCGCGTTCTGCCCTCACGAATCTCAACGACTAGCTGTAGCCGCAGCTTCGCCCGCGTGGAAATCAATATTCTTTCGTTTTTGCAACATTTGTCGTTGCTGCTCCACTCCTATTGGTCATAGCGTGATGTTATATAGCCTATAGCCTTTCTCGATAGATGGACTATCCAACACAAAAGTAATTTGACAATTCGAATCGGTAGTTCCTTAGCGCGATTATCGATATATATTAATCGATTAACGCGTTCAACCAAACAAACAAACTCTTCAGCTTTATAATATTAGTATAGATAAGTATAGATATAGATTGTCAGTTCTTCCACAGCTATGACCGGGCCATTGTTACTTCAGCTTTTAGTTAATTAATTGGTTTTTATTTTTATTGACTTTTATTTAGCAGAAGTGGTCCGACACTCGTCGCAACTCCCAATTTTCCGGTTTATCAATCTACCATCCTTCCATTGGCCATGAGTTGTGAGTGTCATGTAAGCGGACGTGGACCTCTGTGGTCAGAAGTGATGACGTTAGATTTAAATGAAGTACGTGTAGATAAATACGAATATAATATTTACCAAATGGGAATTAAAACCCATCAAATACAAGTATAAATATTTTTACAAAACAAATGAACGTGAACAAAAGAAATGAATTATTTAGCTTGGAAGGAAAAGTTAAACGCTAAATTCATTTTACCTTTCCCATAACAAAAAATAATAATAATTAATATTAAATTTAATACAAGAAAACTTTGTGTCGGCATAATTACGCAGTATTCCTGTCCGCCTACAAGCGGAAAAAATGTATACTTACCTACATTTATGATTCAAAACATTCTTTACTAATATAAAGGTTAAGCTAATTAGAGTAATAAGAGTGGAATAATAAAGGTTATTAATTTGTAAAATAGGTGCCGGTTTATTAATAATCCTTCCCGAAGTTCCCGGAATCTTAATTATTAATCAATGATTATGCTAAATACGACGTATGCCTACATATATTATACCTTTCTATTACCCAGTTAAACAAACGCAATGCATTACGATACGCCAGTCGTCTATCAATATAATAATATCAATAAGCGTTATATGAATTTATTTGAATTAATTTTAATACAAAATGGCTGACAAAAAGATCGCAAAGCTATATTTTAGAAGTTTAAAAATTTATATATCTGTTCAAAATCTAAATTTTATTTCAAGTTATCTCACGATCGTTATGAACGTGAATTGATTTTCAAACCCAGAAATTTTCTAATAGAATTCAAAAATACGAGTAAAAGTCTTTCCAAATATAGATGGTAGGTGTGATGGTAACAATTTTCAAAATTAATTTTCCGGCACGAGGGTACAAAATATTGCCTATTCGTTTTCACAATTGAATTGCCTGCACCTATTTCAAATGTAATATTTTACAAAAAAGTTACGATCGCTATACAAACGTAACGTTCATTATGCAAATTACCTTAAACATTTACCATAATTCTAAAATGGTTTCCAGTCCGCTTTTCTATACCTTATTATCAACATCGTCTTCAACCCGATCAGCATGTTATCATTAATACAGGGTTGGAAAAAATTGGAGAAATTTTGTTGGTGAAAATCATCTATTTTACTTGCATCATTTAATCGACGTATAAGTGCGTAAAACAAACCCGGCGAAATTACAAAATCGCCGCTAAGGTACGTACTGTCATATTCATTTTTCTGTATACTAATTTTTGTCGTGTTTCCTCTTGCCATGTACCCTTTATTTACAAACGGGGAATGGAAAAGTTCCTTAAGTACATTGTTTACGTCAAACAAGAGAATTTTTTTATGATTATCTGACTCAAACTGGGCCCGCTGGCAAATTGCGAACTCTCCCGTAGAATTTAAAATTATAAATTCATTTTGTATTTACAGATTTTACGCGAAAGCTATGTATAACCGGAAAACTTTTATGGACGCGACTTACCAATCGATAGTACTATCTCTGTTAGAATTTTTGTGAAATTAGAAATTAAAATAGGTGCGTGGGACGTATTCATTTTTTCGTTATATCTTTACGTTAATCAAATGTAATTTTGTTTTTTTACGTTAATCAAATGTACTACAAGATAACTGATGTCTAAACTCTGGCCGTGGCTCGAATCGCAAAATGTATTTATAATGATTGTTAAAAAATACATAACCTTCTTATTGCCGTTGGCTTAATACTGATTTAAATAAATGTTTGCGTAGTTGTTACTCGCATTGATAGATCGTAAATCATAGTCGAATATTGGTCGATAACGTTGATGTAAAGCGTAAAGTGTGTGTTGAATTAGGAGCGAGTCTCTGTGGTGCATTAATTAAATCCACTTTGAAGCGAGTTCGGATAACGAGTATAGAGCATGCGTTGAAAAGATGGCTCTACAACAGCCGCGGCGCGCACCTGCATCCAAACTGGTTTTCGTAAACATGATTTCACTCTCTCCACGCAGCCGACGATGCCGTTTGCCTAATTTACGCGCCTCTGAAAATCATTACGAGATAAAACCTCCCCTCCTGCTACGACTACACAGCTCCGTTGCCCACCGTTTGTAAACATATTCAATACTATTAGATCAAGTACACCCGCTTACCGCGTTTTAAACATGATCAGTTAGTTAAGTTACAAATTCTCCAAAAATGTTCGAGTGCACTACGATGAAATTCATTTCCGCTGCTCCTTAGATTATATAGCTTCATGTTCAATTACATATCGCAATAGCAGTTTAAACAGTAGAATATATTTCAAGAACATAACTTGCACTCGTGAATTATTTAGATGACAGTCTAAAAATTTTTTTGTGTCAAAAAACCACTTTCCCACTTTCTGTCTGTCGTATTTGTACTTGTTAAATTAAATGATCCTTTTTCAAGTAAATAAATACTATTAGCTCTCTAGTGCCGCCAAAACGTGCCCTTTCACAATCTATTAAACTACAGAATAATTAATCATAATATAACGGCAGACAAAAGTATACTTTAGTGTCCGTCAACGTTAGTTAATCGCTCCTGAACTCATTGTACCTTTGATATATTGTAGCTATATACAACTTACAATGTTTATTAATCAATGTTCAGTCGATCTGCATTTATTGGTCAACGATATCCCTATGGAATTTATGGAACATTGCGTATGAATACTCCAAGTAATATTAATATATTAAAGTTTTTCTTTGATATATTGTGGTTCAGAATGAAAACACTTCGTGTCAAAACTTTTTAGAACTTCGTTTTACAAAAGACGTTTTAAAACCCTCAATGTAGGTACCTGTAAGATATAGGTATACACATAGTACAAGGTACGCTGCAACGACAAACGGCCGCGATAAGCTTGTATCGTTATAAATCAACTAACATACGCCCTCTCCCTAAAACATCCCCTCCTCTTCTTATAAATCAGTATCGGCCAATAAGTATTCTCCCTTTCCTATCTAA